>DF243032.1:29442-45589 GCA_000507305.1 Breviolum minutum Mf 1.05b.01 | reverse complement strand
TTGGATTTTAGGCGAAGTAAAAGCGCGCCCCAAAGACATTATCAGCTTTAGCTTAGACTATATAAGCAAAAGCAAAGTACAGACAAGCAATCCGTCATCAAGCCCCATTCCACTAGACACGCCGGCAAGGCCGGCGGATTATGATATTCATTTGTGGAGTCTTGTGTTGGACTGAAGCTGGAGATTGCACCTGGCAGTCTTAGTTACCAAATGCGAGAAGGTTGATGGCATCTAGGGATTATATATTTTTTGACACCCGTGCATATCAAAACTGACAGTTGGACCTTGCAGCTTGTCAGGGTCGCCGATTTGCGCAGAGCAATCACTTTGAGACAGTGTGGGGCGCTTAAAGTGGCTGTTCAGTCATAGCTGTGCAATTCGAACTGCACCGCAGTGTTGCAAAATGTTTATCGCTTTGATAGTCTCCTGCGTTTTGGGACCTACAAATTAGATTCCCAATGGTTTGTGATTGTGCTAGAATCACTAGAGACCTGGATGGAGAAATTAACAGCAAAGTTTTCAAACCACGTCACTTCCTATCTGGATGCAAATTATTTTGTGATGTAACGGATTTGATTATCTTCTTTGCACTTTGTTAGGAAGGTTGGCAACGCCTCACCGAAGACTGTTGACATCTAATATTAACATTGATATCTATATTGATACAACTGTGCCCCTGGGCTCTGGACAGTTTTCCAGGTTTGCCTTGGACATCTTGTGGCCGCCGCTAGCAGCTGCTCGAGCAGAAGCTGAAGCAGAGAAAACGGGACAAATCGATGGACTCTTTTTGCTTCGTGGAGATGCACAAAGTTTGCCCTTCAAAGAGAAGCAATTGGAGTCTTTGACAGCAATAGCCAGAGTCATAGCTCTCAATCAATTAGCAGTAAGTCTTCTCAGATTTTGAAAGCTACAAGTAGAATTGAATCTTAATAAAGTCATGTTGCTGCTTGGATACACTCCTTGAAACCAAGGACTTTGTTTGGTGGGGATTGGGTATTCACAAGGCACAGCTTGAGATGTTGCAGCTGTTGGGCAAGGTCATTTCATGTCAAAAGAAAACATCAGGTACAAGATGCCGAAGAAGCTTTGCGCAGTGTGAGAAGGTCATTAAGGAGCAGATTTGCAAAATTTTGCAAAACATAGAGAAAAGGTTATTCGTGATGTTGTTTTAATAGTTGGCAGGCCTGGTGGACGTTTGATTGCCACAACACGCACATTTCTCTATCCACCGTTCGAGCTCCGTGGCAAAGCTGCACTTTAAGAGTTGCGCGGTTTGTTTTCAGATTTACCAGAGACCTTTTGGTACATGTGTGGAGACACATTGTGACATGACACTTGAAACTCAGACTCCAAGGGATGATGTCCAAAAAAGCTGGCTTCAGCAACTTCTCTGTGGAGTGTGTGGGAAAGGGGACCTCTTCAGAAAGACTTCTCCTGAAAGCAATAGCGCCGGATGGAAGCGATGGAAGCTGAAGGAGAAGATCTCGAATGCTTGGGATTTGGGATTAGAAAAGCCATCCTGGAAAGACAAAACAGGTCGAAAAAACTTCAACTTTTATTTTGAGCATGGAGTATCATGTTCAGGGACATCTACAGGACAGTAGTCATCAAGTCATAGCATCAAGACGCACCAAGACTTTCAAATTCGTGTTCTAACCATTGGGTGCAAGCACGTGCTTTTGCATACATTTGCCTTTTTTCAGTGAACCAATGTCGAGGAAACACCCTCAGTTCAAGGCTCAAGCCCATCGCAGATCGTAGATTCTTTTGAGGGCGCACATGGGCTCACCATGGGCCTACATGCGTCTTGAAGCTCTCTTGCATTCATTTGGATGCGTTATGATCGTAGATGGAACCGTCAGCAAGCTGAACATAGCATCAGATCTATTTCAAGCTATTTCAAATTGCTTGGATAAAACATATCATGTATATACGTGTATATATATTATAGATATGAAGAGAGACTACACGTGCTGCTATACAAAACAAATGGTGATGAATGATGTATGAAATGACATGTTTTCACTTGGTTCCTTTCATTTCAAGACCTGGCCGATGTTCTATACATAATTTCAGATAGCTGGAAAGCATGAACATGTCTGCAATGGGTGCTGAGTGCTCTCTGCTACCATAGGACTTTTCTCGTGACTTGCTGACATTGAACTCAATATGTGGATTGAAAGTGAAAAGTTAAACAGCCTGCAACGTTACATAAAGCAGCACAATGCAGCAATGCATGGCGCAACTCTTAGGAGGTAATTTTTTGGAGGTCCCTTATGAACGAACACATTGGAGTTGTGTGCCATCTGTCGGCTGATGAGTGGTGCCAAAGTCAACGTGATTTGCTATATATAGCTATGTATTAACGACTTTGATAGGATTCAAGGGGTCTCCTGCACTTAGAATTGATACAGATGGCCAAGGCTTGAAAAATGCTGATATCCAAGTGCCTGAAGTTTCTCGGCGCAAGTGGTGAAAAAGTTGGCAGCTGTGTCGAAGTTCCGAAGCCGACCTTAGGTCGTCTCAATGGCATCAGATGCATCGAGCCATTCGTCGTGCACTTCCAGTTGCAGTGAAGAGGATTCTTTTGAAACCAAGGCATTTCCCATGCCCATTTGTCCCAGAATAATGCCTCATTCATGATGTTTTTCTCATATATTTCTTTTTTTTCTTGAAGACAACAACAAATCATTGCAACAAATTTCGACATTTTTTTGAATCCTCACAGGAGGTAAAGCCGCTTGGAGCGCTTGGATTGCGCTGTGGTTTTGCTTCCAAAGAGTTGAAACGATTCCATTGGGTGCCACCCAAAGGACTGGGAACCAGGAAAAACGTGAAGAAAAAGTGAAACCATTGATGATGCGATTGATCATATCAAATTAATTCAAATCATATTGATTAGTCATCTCTGAATGATTCTGAATGATGCGACCAGGATGGGACGAACATGCGAGAAAGCTAGGCATCTCCGTTGGAACCTGAGATATTTGTTGTATCTAATGATTTTTCCAGCCTTTCCTCCAAGACCCTTGATGAACACAATGCAGTTGAACTATTGCATTTTTGAGGAGAAATGTTCTGCTCTTCAAATCCGAAGATATCAGATGGAAGATCCATATGAACATAGCGTGAAGTAAGCACAGAACACTCCATAGGTGAAGTGGGCTGTCAACCTGAAGAAACAGAGAATGTGGACATCACTTTTGTTTGCTTGCATTCTGTTGAGATTTACGGTTTGAACATTCAATTGCTGAGGCCAGGAACACATTGCACTGGGATGGAACTATTCCTTTGCCACTTGCTCCAGTAGGTCGGATTGTCACACACATTTATGAAAAATCAAACATTTATCCAAGACTGCCACACAGGGAAAAAAGAGAGCATGTCTCGCCAGGTGGTGAGTCCTGGCTTCTTCCTTGTAGTGACAAGTTATCACTCAGGCCAATGTCCGACTCGTTGAGTCGTTGAGCGAAGTTTTTGCATGTCTTTTTTGAGGATTGCAAAGCTACGCGGGAAGCTCAAGAGCTGTGGCTGGAAGATTATCACGAGCCCTGTACACATCATTCAGAGTCTGGGCAACAAGGCGGGGGAGCAACTTTCAGAGTCTTCCTATCTCTTAGTTCATTTCTGATCGCGAAAGTGGTGGCGAGATTGATGACCTGTGTTCCAGGCGCAGCTCCCGGTTTATGCTGCAAAGATTGGGTGTGCTGACTTCCTACCGAAGCACTTCACCCCCGACATGGCAGTCTATCCCTGTGTCTTGAAGCCATCCAAGGTGAGATATCAAGGGATAGCTGGGCAGGGAACAACCAAGTACCAACTTTTGATATTGTTTGGGCCGTGTTCGCTCAGCACGCTGAGATTCACAAGCTGTTTTGCCCAGGGCGAATTCGGGAAAGACTCCTATATTTGCAACAGCAGAGAAGACGTGCATCCTGGCATCCATTCGTGGCTGCTGACTGTGGAGAGTCTTCAAAGTCTTTTTAGCCCGACGCATATGTGGCACAAAACATAACATAATAATGCTCCATAAGGTTCCATCATCTATCATGTTCAAATCTGAGGTACAAGCATGCTCCAGACTTTTCCAATGGCAAGTGGGTCTTACAAGAGCTTGTGCCTGGCAACGTCGAATTCTCCGTCTCGCTTTTGGTCTTCCATGGAAGCATCATCGATATGGTTGGTATGAGATATACCTACGTTTCCTGGCCGCAACGAGCTGCAACTCTTAATGATTGTCAATTGAAAAAAGTGGTTTGCAAAGCTTAGCTAAAGTCTTTTACGTTCAAGTTTAAGTTTTGCTGCTCTTTTTACGTTGGCAGTTTTTGCCACAATTCTGCCTTGACCAGCAAGAAAGGCTGTTTGATTGGTCAGGACAGACCCGTTTACATTTGGCCCAATGTGGTGGAATTGCATCGCGAGCTATGTGATGTGCCCGCAAGGCATACGAACATAATGGTTTGGGACTCAGCCAGTTATGACTCTGACGGATGCCTGCCTTCGGAAGCAACTGAGGCCAGATTCCTTCAAGAATATGTGCCTTGGATTCAAAGTGTTGACTGTTTTTGCAGGAGGACGATAAACATGCTCTCATATCTCTCATCAATAAAAACATCAAGCCAATCTTTATATGAGCATCAGCCTTGCAAGGATGGCATTCTGAACTTCAACTACAAGCAACGACCCGCAAGGGTTCCAAGATGTGAGGAAAGAGTGCAAATATCGGAGCTCAGAAGATGACAGCTTGAAATCGTTGAAACTATTCAGAAGACTATGAAGAGTTGGTGAATTCCATGTAGATTCCATACAAGACGTATTTCATGTTGTTTGAATCCAAGAAAACCCCCTTGCTGAGGATGGTCGCATTTGTATTTTTGAAGTGCCAGAGCCTTAGAAGCTTCAGATTTGAATGCAGGCAGCTGAACACATGAAATTGATTGAAATTTCATCAAACTTGTGGTAAAACTCTGTAAGACTTGAAATAACAACAAGATTTCAACAATGTTCGCGGTTGAGGAATACGCGTATCGGTGCTGATCTTGGCTGTGATGCACCACGAGAGCGTGCACGGCAGCTCTTTCAACTTTTGGAGTTTTGGCACCGAAAAAAAGGGAAGAACAAAGTGTTGCAACAAATCCAAAAAAAAACGACATAAATAGACAATTAGAATTAGAATCAATTAGATAGATATAGATAGATATAGATAGATATAGATAGATATAGATAGATATAGATAGATATAGATAGATATAGATAGATATAGATAGATATAGATAGATATAGATAGATATAGATAGATATAGATAGATATAGATAGATATAGATAGAATATAAAGTTCAGTTAAAACAGAAAGTAAAAAGCATGACACAAAAAGAAATTCTTTCGGCTTCTCTCACTGAGGATATGCTCAGAGGCTGAGGGGTTCAGGTGAAAGTCCGCCCGTAGACTCCGGCCGCAGAGCGAAGCTGATTGTTTGTCAAAGTCGACTGCCAACATATATCAGTCCCATAAGATCCATAAGATGAGGTATCTGGCTGTGGTGCTGGCAAGATAGTTTGGGCACAGCTTCAATAGATTTGGTTCCGCGGTGCATCTCCTTTTGGTGCCTGCATCTTCAGTGGTGCTTTGCACCATTGATGTAAAAGCTAGCTTTGAACTATCAGCCAACGCTGTTGGTTCGTATTTGATAGATTTAGTTCCTTCTAGTACCATCTAGTTCCTCCAGCCTGAACAGGGCTGGTCAGGTTCTCCTGGCACCACTGCTAGAAAATTTTCTTGAAGAAAAAGGTGCAAACCCTGCTGGCACTGGAAAGATGTTGCTGGTCTCAATCCATTGCTCGGAGCACACCCAAAAAATGATAAAATATGGCCATGTCTGGATTTTCGTCAGGTGGAACGACACTGCCAGCCAGATGCCTGGTGTGACATTTGTGAACTTGCACTTTGTGTGACAGTTGTGGTTGATGTCTCCATGTCCCAATCTTCACCTACAGGCAGGAGTACAAATCCCGGCCGAAGGCAGTGACCCGGGAGTTGTTGGAAGGCGTGAGATACTCTGAACATGTTTTTTTTTGCGTATTCTTGTAGGTGATAAGATCACAGTGGATCATATAAGATTAATAGATTCTGGATTCTGGTACCGAAATTCTGTAGCAATCAGAATTTGCATAGAGCAAGCGTATAAAAGTGGTGAAAGATGAAATTTGGGTTGGCCTCCTCGTCCAAGATTTGTTGCTGTTGCTGAGTGTTTCATAATTTGTGCAAATCGTTCGTCAGTCGCATTGAGGTACAAAACCAAGTTCCAGTGATGCAGTTGAGGCCCCTCAGGTGAGAGCTGCACTTCCTTTTGAAGGTGTTAGCGTTACTTTGAATTTGAATGACATATTGATTTTGAAGGTGTTGCTTCTTGTTGCTTCGGTTTCCAGGCTAAGAAACGAAGCGGACGCAAAGGAAAGAAGGAGTTGAATGGATTGAGTCGTCAAGTCGATGAGTATCAGTGACTCAGTATGACTCATGGAGATACAGAGATCAAACGACAAGCTACACCGTGTGCACGACTCGCATGAGTTTAAGTTTGGTTTGCTTGTTCATCTTGTTTGCCTTTGGTGCCGTCTTCTTGTGTTGGTATGTGCTTTGTGAGTCTGCACAATTCTCAGAAATAGTTTGTTTGTCGAAGCACTGTCTTGCAGGAGTTTGAATCTGGGACAACCAGTACGCCACTTGCTGTAGGTGCACAAATTGTCGGTATTCACCATGTATTCAGTCACCACACACCATTTTAGTCTGCAACATCTTCGCATTGTGAAATCCCGTGAGGTGAACTATTGGGCAACACTGCCGTGTTGGATGCATTGGCAGAGGCTCTGTGGAAGCTGAATCTGGAAATGCCGAGAGTGGAAAGTCTCCAAACTATTCCAAGCTGAGAGATTTACATCCGACGGAGACTCCACCTGCTAGCAAAGAGATTGCAAGTCAAGTTCTGCGACCGCTCAGCTATCGTCCTTCCCATTGCCCCCATTGCTGCTTCAACTTTCTACCCTGAATGCAGTCGTAGTACAAGGAAATGGATCAATACTCTACCGGCGCAATCACATGTCTAATATATACTACCAGCATTGACTGCAAACGTAGTATTTTTTGCTGACATGTTTATAATATATGTCCTATTTTCTCATCCTTTCAGCAGCTCCTTTAGCGCAGCTTCAGTGAAGGTCCGACGTGACGGAGCGAAGAGCCAAGTGCTTCTGAGGGATGTTCTCTCACATGCAGGTGGCTCAGAGTGGGCAAGACGAATAAGATAGGCGGAACTTGAAGCTGCCACGTAAGCCATGGAAAGCCAAAGTTCGGCATCCATGTCGGGCCGTGGTGTCCACTGAGGTAGCGGAATTGGCCCAAGATACTGAAGGCAGTCGCTTCCTCCAGGCCGTAGTTTTTCCCGATTTTGGTTGCACGAGATTGCCTTGAAGCGGGGCAAGTCATGTGAAGTTTATTGAAATTCCAGGAACATAGAAAATATAATGTGTTCCGAACATTTCTGAACCTCAACTTCAACAGCAAAAAAAAACTGATGATTGATTGATATGTTGTTTGTGAGTCCGTTTGGTGCCGAAGCAGTTTGAGTAGTTTTTGTTGCTTCTCCAATTGAAGGCCAAGTTGGAAACGGCCAACACTGCCGAACGCAGAGAAGTCTTTGAAGCACTACTCCCAAAGGCCGAGAAACCGCGTGAAGAGCAGAGATTTGCTGCGTCGGAACAATAAGAAAAGGAACAGTCCAACTCATGAGACCAGATGTTTTTGAAAAGATAAAAGGATGTGAACTATGAACATGCATGAACTAGATATCTAGATATGTCTAACATATATTAAATTATTAGCATATTACAATGTGGCATCAAAAAAACAGTCTCATAGCGCTGCTGCAACCAGATGGAGATGCTGGCTGGCGATTCGTCGGGTAGTGCTGTAGCTCATTACTCAGATTACATGAGGAATCGAGGTGGAATGTCTTGGGAATTGGACTCCACGATGTTTTGGATGGTGTTGGATGATCATGTTTCAACACAATCGTCAGTGTGTATCAGGTAGCATTTCTTCATGACTGCGACTGTTGTCACTTCATGTCGTTGAGGTTCAGAAGCTCCTTGATATTTGCACACCTGACCAACGCCGCGCCAGTGCCCTAAAATATTCCGAATCTGAGGGGGTGTCGCAGGTGGACGAACCATTCAATATCATACAGTCATACAATTCAGACCATGACACTCAGTGATCTGAAGCTTTAAAGCGTTTGATGAAGCAAGACCACAAAAAGCCCGTTCTGAGTGATGTCCGAGGCCATCGTTGAGAAGTTCAGACAGTCTGTGGTGAAGCTCTCGTTGAAGATGCACGGTTGCCGCGTGATCCAGAAGGCAGTTGCATTAGATTATGACGGGATAACTACGTTTAAGTGTTCTTGCTTTTTTCATGTGTTCATTTCTTGCAGATGTCGAGGGTTCCAGTGGGTTCCACGTCTTTCAGAAGACCATCAGGCATTCCAAGTGTGTCCACCAGAACTCCAAGCCATGTTGGCGGGCGAGCTGAAGCATGGAGTTCTTGCAGGGCACTCAGATGCACTCAGCATGGAAAATCGATGTCCATAGAGCTCGTTTCTTTCCAGTTTCGACTTGTTGGGTTTTATCGGTTTGATATAAGATGCTCTGTGCAAGACTGTTTGATGCTGTTTATTTGCCCTTGTTGCCCTGCTTGAGAGTTGTTTGCCAAGGACTGCATCAAGAGTATGCATGGCAATCATGTTGTCCACGGTCCCAGGTTTCAAGTTTTCATTCTGTGCACAACATTCTGCAGTCAGTGAGCAAAGATGCAAAAACTGAGGTCCAGAAATGCATTGAGCAAATGCCTCCAGAGTCTGTTTCTTTTGTTGTGGAAGCTGTGGAGGCACGTTTAGAAACTGTGCAAAACACCCATTAAACAAACGAGCTGTCAGTTTTTGAGACGCCTGGAATGTGTTGAGAGTTGAAGCATGTCACAAAGAGCGGGAGAAGCATGTCAAATAAACGCAATTTCCACAGAAAGTTTTTCCACTTCGGACACACTCGGAAGATTTGTGAGCAGAAATTGTGACAGGACAAGGCCGAAGCAATGGCTGCACATATTTATGGATGCCGCATCATTCAACGCCTTTTGGAGCAGGGTTTCCCAGAGTTGATTTTCCGTCATCGCTGCGGATCAGAGATGATCAGAGGTACATGGAATGGCTTCAAATTAATCTTCGATGATTCGATGATCGTCGATTGTGGAAACCTCCAAGGCATTGCACTCCTAAGCGCTTGGAGAGGATGTTGCGTCAGATTCTTCGCAGCCACTTCCCCAGCATCACTTTGCATGTCAAAAACCAGATGCCTTGTTTCAGAAAGGTGAAGAGAAAATCAAGAATAAGCATGAATATGCAACATAAGCAACAAACAAAAGATCTGTACTCCTGTCACATGCAATTTCAAGTGAGGCATCAGGAAGCTCTCTACTGATCCTTATGGCAACTATGTGGCTGGCTCAGCTCAGAAATTTGAGATCATGATCCGGTGTCATCCAATCCGTGCTAAGCCTCTGAGGTCATCCGGCACATCCTAGAGCATGGCAACCCGGAACATAAGAAGTGAAGAGCTCAGCTGCCTGGAAGTATCTGACAATTATTTGCAAGTGTTCATTATAATATCGTATAATATCTATAATATGTCATATTGTATACATGATATCAATATGCAGTATATCAGTATATCCATGTCGTTTTGCATCGCTTTGCATCTACCCAATAACTGCTGGTGTCCATTTGATATCAATTTGATCATAATTGATCATGAAGTACATGAAATTGTTTTACGAGCACATGTTTGAGCACTTGCGCGAGCTGTGTGAGACAGGAGCATCGTGAATGAGGTGTGCAACCACGTTCGAGCCTCAAAATTGACATGAGGCATCCAAAGACTACCAATCGAGTATGTTCCTTCAGAGTCTTTCGGTGGTTACGCCTTCGCTCTTTTCACCCCAGACCTGTAGAGACGCTGTGATTGTCCTCATCCAACCGAAATCTCATAAGGTGTTGGAGCTTGGGAAGGACAAACATGCAAGCAACGTGGTGGAGAAATGCTTCGAGGTACGGCGCAACAGTACCAAAACATCCAAATCCCTGAAAACGTCAGAAACGTGTTGATGGTCACTGACATTGTGAGGCCTCAACCACTGGAGAACATGTACCTGTCCCAGGAAGTGGAATGATGTCGAGTGGACCTTTCTCAGAATCTGTGACAGGGTGAAGTAGTGCAAATGATAAATAATGTACAGGCATGCAAACAATTAGAATGCTATCGTATCTACCGTCGCGTTTTAAGTATGTTTGAGTACCTTTGACTGTTTCAATGAAATTTGGTGCTTAGTTTTGTCTCATTCTGACTCCAGAATTTAGCGGCAGAGTGTCTGAGGCAGCCTTCTTGAAGGAGGAACGCCAGCGTTTGATCTGCGCTGTGCTTGGACCTGTGCCCAAGGTGCCATTTGTTTGTGTTTCTTCAAGCACTCAAAATGTCATACTTCATCATACTTCATATATCTTAGTTAATCAATGCTTCTTAATGATTCAACTTAGTAACTTGGTGCGAGTGTTGGAGGATCCCTCCGACCGGTCTTCCCCATTGGTGCAGCTCATGGATGACAGGCCAAGTTGGCTGGCGTTGAGTGTTGAGGGCAAAGTTTTGGAAACATTGAAAAAGCACGGAGGAATCGGAAAAGTAAGAATAAGAAGCAACAGAATGAAAGATAAGGAAAAAAACATTGCTGCTGACCCACAAGATTTGCTTTCATCCGATATGCAAAAAGGCGACTGACTTCGAAAACATGGATGAGGTTACGATAAAGAAAAAAATCCGTGACCTGTACATCACCCGTAGCCATCTAGATAGATACTTATGTAAGTCTAAGCAAATTCTAGCAAACCGCAGCCAACTTTGCTTGAAAGGGTTTACATGGGTGATCCTTCAATGACAGTAATTCAGGTTGGTGAATTCATGAACTCAATGCCGGTTGAATTCTTACGCCATTGCTACAGCAGGTTTGGTAAGTACGTGGCAAACAGCTTGGTGGAGTATAGTCGCGGACCTGAGGCAGAAATCGTAGTTTCGTCTTTAAGAAGACCCACCACTTCGTTTGTGAAGATCAAAAACGGTGATGTTGCAAGATGATCTTCATGCAATTTTGTTCATGGTCCTGCCTATCACGTGTGTTTTTTGCTTTGAACTTGGATCATTTGATGAATTTGCTTTCGCCATCAGGAGATGAAGGTCCTCTACAGCCGCATTGCATCTGCTCCAGGGTGGGCCATCTTGTTGATTCAAACACTTCAGTGATTGTTCTTCAGTTTTGTTTGATAGGATGTTGATACTGTAGGTGACTTGTGATCAATTCAAAATTTTGAAGATCCATCTACGCGTTGCGCCAGACAGCAATTCAGGGTTTCCTGGAGAAAGGTCATAGATTCGAGCGCATGACGAGGGATTTCAAAAAGGATTCACGGATTCTGTTATCTTGGGGTGCATGGTTGACATGTCAGTATCAAACCGGTATCTCGCTGATCTTGCTGACTGAGCCAGGAAGAAGGCCAGCATCGCTTCGTTGTTGGAAATGATCCTTGGTTTGCATGCCAGAATCAATACATCAATTCAATGTATCCTCAGGAGGGAATACATGGGAATACAGATGTTTGTTTGAATTACCTGACACGTCACATGCAACCGACTTGGCATGTTTTTGCATGCATTTGTTCGGTATGAAGACACGTCTATCATTTCTGCAATCCCTCGAATTTCAAGCAACACAACATCCACTTGCATACTGTATCATAACTGCATGGATAATCGGTATTATCATAATCATGTATCATATATTAAAACCAGTCTAAAAAGTAGACTTAGATAACTCTACGAGCTAAGCTTAGCACAAATCCAGTGACACTTGCAGTGTTTTTCAAGGCTTGAGAGGCAGCTCCAGCAAGCCCAATACCAGCAGTTGACTCAGCTGCTCATCAGCGAGACGCGTTTGATTCCCCTGTGATTTTCATCGAATCGAACGAAAAAAATCCAACACGGTATCCAACGGATCAAGGCAAATGGCACAGCAGCAAGTGCTTCAATTTCAACCCTTGCGCAAGCAGGTGCTGCAACTTGTTCTTTCGATCTATTTTGCTAAAGCAGTGAAAGTTGATTTCTTCCAAAGGCATCAAAGTTCTAATTGCCACTTTTCTTGTTAGAGTGTTTTTGCATGTGCACTAATGTTCATTCTGTGCTTTCTGATCATTGTGCTTATTCATCTCCAAGGGGCATGAAATGTTGCTGTGTGTTTTGATGTAAAACGCAGATGCCTTGTTTGGATTCCAACTTTGAAGCATGAAACAGAGAGCAATTCGTGCGAATTGCACACAAGAATGACCAGGACAACAAACCGAAGTTGACTTTGTTTGGTTGTCCTTGAAGTTCTGTTTAAACTTCATTCTTTAAATTTCTAAACTCAGACTCATGTTTGATATTTGCCAGACACATGACAGAACTCTGTCCAAGGGTGGCGCAAAGTGAGCCTTCATCGCTCGATTGGCGTTGGCTGCACTTGCCTAAGTTGGCACGAAGACAGCAGACGCCATTGAGAAGATCTGTTTTCCCCTCCCTAGGTATTGCGAGGATTGACAAGTTGTGAGAGTCAAGAAAACTGTTCTCGCGTCGTGGCTGTATGCGTTTGCTTACCTCCGAAACTGACTGGCATCATTGGAGTAAACCGGATGTCTTTAATTTGACTACGTATATTTGACTAATTTGATTGGATGCTTTACTTGGAAATATTGACAAAATACTGTCCCTTTCGTCCACAAAGGTCCGGCCCAGCACAGATTGGCTTACCGTGACAGGACTGGCCTTAGTCGGAAGCCTCAGGATGAGACACTCGGGTGTCAAGTGTCAAGGTGAAGATATGACGATGCAAGGAACTGACTACAGGAACTTTTGACAAAATTTGACAAAAAGGATGGAAAAGGGCAAAAAAAAAACTCCGGCTGGTCAACTTATGGCTGTTGATTGTGGCAATTTTGGCAGGCCAGGACAGCTAAGTGGCCTCCGAAACAGGTGCAGTCGACCATGAGGTTTGACAAAAAGGTAAGAACAATCGAATTGAGGTTTCAAGTGTTCACTTCTTTTCTTTTCGAAGCCCCTAACAAACGATACAAAAAAAACCAAAAGATTATATCAATACATTTCTAAATATGTATATTGATATAGAAGTTATAAGACTTGGAAAATGCTGGAGCTGTGTCATTGAGAAACTATAAACGCTCACAAAGGTTGACTTCCACAGAATGTCAAGACTTCTGATCCGTGCAGGCCCACTGCAGGAGCACAGTCAGTTGATGCAGCTTTTGGCTAGTTTGCCTTAAATTCAAGGCTGCATTTTGTGGATCTAAGTGTAGACCTCCCCTGGGAGGATGACAATCATGATCTAAGATTCCTGGCGATTAGGTGAGGGCAGGGCCTTTTGCCTTTGATTGCTGTCTCCAAAACAAAGTTCTTTCTAGATTCTAGATATTCAACGATCTCAACATATATTCACATATCCTCTCATACCTTCACATAGCTGCATTAGCTTGGGAATTGCAAAGTACCCTCCCAACATGCACGCACAGTTTGAAGTTTTGCGCCTCATATGCCACGCCGCGATGCTCAAAGTTGCATGGTTTTCCACGACAGATGATCTTACATGATCTTCCCAATTTCCGCTGGCGTGGCATGATGATTTAAAATGCCAGGGTGAAGCACAGCTTATAACCAGGTTGCTGGCCCTTGCACAGGAGGAATGGAGCAGTTTCCAGCCAGGTTCAGAGCAAAGTGATGTCAAAAACCCCGATAGCCCATTGAAAACCCATCAAGACTTTCGCTGGAAATGCGACGCTTCCCCCTGAAGTTGGGGATGCATCGAGTGTTTTCTGTGTCCAAAAGTCCAACAGGGCAGCTTGGATTGGACTTGGCATCAGAGTTCGACAAAGCTTTTTGGGAATGGGATTACTTGGGAAGCCCGATTATAGTGTAAACAAAATGCTGATTTGAGATTTGCGGGTGCATGAGGCGAGATCAAAAGTACTAGCATTGAGGGCTATCGCACGAGCAATGACTCGCAACAAACGATGACTGTCTAGGGCCTAGGCCTAGGGCGGATGAGTTCAATGTGAAGTTTCAAGGCAGTTCAGTCAAGTCCTTCCATGCAGCCCTCACAATGCAGGGAGCATCCGAATTCAATCCACCCGCTCTTAATTCCGCCCTTGGACATTTGAAGTTTGTCGGGCGACGCAATGCTGTCAGAGCGGGTAGACCCTACTACAGGCAAGAAGGGGTCAAGAAGTACCTCTGTCTCTTCCGGTCAATTTCGCAGATTCCTCATACAGTTGCATTGTGAACATGTGTTAGATTCGTTCTCAGTGGCACAAAGACTTTCGTTTTCCATTAAGTATCGTATACATGTCTATACTTTCTATACTGTATGACGTATAAAGCATTAAAAAGATTTAAAAAGCAATTGAAAGCTTCACAAGGACGGAAAGGACTTGTGCACAAGATGAAGTAGAGAGATTCAACAGGATCTTTGCCGATGAATCTTGAGAAGTAACTGAAGTGTGATAAGTTTGGGTCGTTTGGGAATTAGGAATCTGTAACCCTTCGCTTTGAGGCACAGACTTTGTCAATCGCTTTTGCTTGCCCAAGCCCTCTGGACTTGGCGTCCTTAAAGCGTAAGCGTCCCTTGAGGCGTTGGTTCAGGGTTGAGGGCCTTGATGCTTTGGGAAACTCTAGTGTTGTTGTATTTGTATTTTGTTTTATAATCTGTTTGTATAATTATTTTTTCTTGTTTTTGATTTTTTGTCTCTTTCATTCTTTCGATCTTTTTCGAAAGACCGAAGAAAAGTAGAAAAAGAAGGAGGATGCTGCCAGATCCGTTGAAAACGTCAAGATCATTGAAGTGCAAGTCAAGCCCTCACGGAGACGTCCAAGTCAGCAGAAGGCTTCCACGAAGACGATCCTTCCTGAATGCTTCCACGAAGCGAAGCAAAGACTCTCCACGGACGTTGGAACGTTTAACTCGCAACCCTGCGTTGAAGGATTTTTTCACGGCAAAAAGGGCGCGATAGCTGATATGTTCATCATAATGTCATAATGTTTATTCTTGTGTTAGTTCTTAATTTTCGATGTGGCTATTGAATTTGGCATGTTAGCAGTTACCAACCTGGTCATGGAAAGATGAAGATGGCCAGGTGAACCATCCAGTCACCAATGACATTCAGACCAGGCAGTACAGATCACCTGAGGCTCGCAAGAATGAACTTTCAAGAGATTGAATTCCTTCACTATGTTTTTGCCAGGTAATCATTGGTGCTACCTGGGATGAAACAGCAGATGTACTGAGCTCAAGTTTCTCTCCAATGGAGTTTGAAGATGTGTGTGTTGACAATGCTTCAGTTTCACTCTTGTGATCCTTGTTGGCCTAAAAGGGTATGAAAGGTCATGGCAGCCTTGCAGCATGCAAATGGAAATCCAGCTGTAAGATATGACATGATGTTGATGAGAGGTTTGGAGTGCTGCGTGCATGTTCTTTGAGCTCGCCACGGGCGATTTTCTTTTTGATCCGAAGAAAGAAAAGGGTGATGTCAGGCACTCAGGCGGAGAATGGAGCACGGGCAACTAGTAAGGCATCATAAGACTTAGGCCCTTAGGCAGGATTCAAACTCGAAGCTTTTTATTACGAAAGCCAGCCGGTAGGCTAGGCGTAGTTTCACCTTGCGAACGAAGTGAGAATTAGGAGGGGGTGTGGGGGAGGGGGGAGGTTGACATAGGGGCTTTTTTTGGCAGAAATAGGAGGTGTTTAGGGTGACACCTGTGAGTGTTTGGCAGCCGTTTGTACCACTAGGCAATTTTGGTACGGTGCGTCGAGGTCAGAGGCTCGAATCCACCCTGGTCTGCCTGTTTGGGGTACTCTAAAAGGCGCTTGGTGTAAAAGGTGTAGGTTTGAAAGATGTGGTGTAAAAGTCGGTTGATGTAAAGGGTGTTTGGTGTCCAAGGCGTCTGGTGTAAAAGG
>DF243032.1:0-27561 GCA_000507305.1 Breviolum minutum Mf 1.05b.01 | reverse complement strand
AGGTGTTTAGGGTGGCGGTTTTGAGTGTCTGGCAGCCGTTTGTACCACTAGGCAATTTTGGTACGGTGCGTTGCGGTCAGAGGCTCGAATCCACCCTGGTCACGCGGCGGTTATTTTCGGCCACGTGTGGCAGCTCGAAACGGCATACCGCACCGTGTGCCATTTCGTCTGCCCTTGGCCGACCTTCTCTCCTAGTCCAATCTGCTACCTTCTGGGCCATGTGTGGCAGATCGAAATGGCACACCACACCGTGTGCCATTTGGTCTGCCTTTGGCCGGCTTCTTTTCCAGGTACGTTACGTCCTCTTGGCGTGTCAGCACCCCGAATCTGCCGCGTTTTCGCTCAAAAGAAGGTAGGCATATTTGATAGATGGGATATGATAGGATAGTCTATATTAGATATCATTTTTCTTGCGGGCTTGACAGAAAAGACGCGTGCTGGCTTTCGTTCACCCCCCTCACAGGTATGAATAGTTGGGACAGGTTGGTATTCTGGTGCAATACTCTGATTCTTATCCATGTACAAAAAGGATTGGAGCCAGTGGCTCCTTGGCTGTATCTCGATTTCCACTGTTGAACTTCGTGAAGTGCGACCTTCGATTGTCTTCTGAGATTGTGGTGAATGTGGTTTCATTCAGTTCAGGGTCTTATTTGATTTCAATAAGTGAGGGTACAAGATTCCAGTAGCCTCGTTCTTCCTTCCAAAAATCCTGGTGCCAGAACTTCAGCTGCTGCAGGGTGGCAATCTGTTGGCTGGGCCGGCAGCCAAGGGTCGCAAAAGTGATTTGGGAACAGTAGCTGTTTCCGTTAGCACCAACTGGCTTCATCCCGTTCCACTCCATGCCATTCCGTTTCATCTCTGTCTCTTCCAATATGTTTCATTTCTGTCCAGTCCATCATTTGTTTGTGGTTGATAATTGGTTCGAAAGACCTTGTTGTTTCGCTTTCTTGGGTCCAGGTCGCATCAATTCAGCAGCTTTGAAGAAGCGTATGAGGCTGCCAATCCATCCAAACATGGCGAGTGTTCGTGACTCGATACACATATTTATTGCACGTGAGTACTAGCCAATCTCCACTGGGTTGGAGCAAGAAGAACAGTGATCTGTTTGTCTATATATAAATATATGAATATATACTCGAATATATATATATATATATATGAATATATATATATATATACATACTGTAATGCTATATGATAGAAAAGTATTTTTATTTGATACACCCTTCTGCAAGTTGCGGATCTACCTATTTCCACATGATGGACGGATAGCCAGAAACGAAGCCGGATTTGAAACCTTCACCAGTCGCCCTTGAGCTGAAGCCGAAAAGCCGTGGTGCTTGCCTTCGTCGTTTTGAGGCGTAGCATCTCTAGGTTTCTTGATTTTGTGTTGCATATTTCTCTGTGTGTTTGCTTTGGCCCAAAGGTTGGAACAAATTCTTGGTGCTTGCAAGCCATTTTGGTTGAAAGAGGGGCGGACGGTTTGCCCATATCCTCACAATTGCCATTGGCCATTGTCAGAGTGCGCAGTCATGGTCTTCGGGGCTGTGGCAGGCTGCATTTTTGGAGGCCATATGATGAGCAAGGTGCTGGACAAAGCCGAAAGAGTAGGTGTGACCCTGATTCGGGAGAGCGGTGAGCAGGTCAAGGGGGTCATCGACCACGGTGAAAACGCCGGTGGCCGGCTCATATGCAGATTCTTCGACGCCACTGACCGCAGCGTCAAGCTCGCCATTGACCGGGCAGCTGGAAGTGTGCAGCTTCTGTCTGACCACCTGACAGAGAAGGTGCAGATACTTCTGGAAGGTGCAGGTGCTGAAGTTCGGCTTTCCCTGGACCACATGCAGAAGAATGTCTCCCGGATTTGCTATTATACATTTGGTTTCAAAGCACAATTTGTCCCCAACAGCAATAGCCTTGAGGTCTTTAGCCACAGTGAAGGTTTCGGGGCAGAATTGCTTTCGGGCTCTCTGGGGCAGATCCGTCTCGGGCCGCCAAAAGGTTGCGCAAGATTCGTTCTCTCTTTGGTCTTCTGAAGCAGATCCCTTTCGTTTCAGAAAGGGCTGTGCGGAGGGTGAGCCCCCATCACTTCCCTACATTGGTCTCTCAGTTCCATCAACTCTTATTTGCATTTGCCCTAAGAGTGTTAGCTCTGGGGTCTTCAGCCATAGCAAAGTTCTTGGGGCAAAATGACACGTTTGTCTTCTGGGGTTCTTTGCGCAAATGGCTTTCCTCTCCCAAAAGGTTCTTTGGAGTGTTCCCCAAACTGTTCTGTACATTCGTCTCAGAGTCTCCCGCGGTTTTTGGGGTAAATGGCTGTTGCTTAAGAAAAGGTATGAAAAGGTTCTGTGGAGGGTTCCCCCTCATTTGTCTCCCAAATGGCTGTTGCTTCATAAAAAGTTCTTTGGAGAGTTCCGCCCACTGCGCTTACGTTTATCTCCCAGTCTCCTCCTGGGTCAAAGTTGCGTGAATTGTTAACATGTCTCAACCACACAAATCCAGTCCACAGAAAACGACCCATCATGTTGTTGCTGTTGGGGTATTCTTTGGGATTATTATCATTTTTTGTTTATGCGTGCTTCAAGCAAGCCAAGGCCATCATGATCCTTGATCAGATGCCGAGAGTTGCTGGTGAAGCAGCATTTGCAGCTGCTAATGGAGCCGGTGCAGGGCTGAGACAGCAGCTCGGATGGGGACCAGCCTTCCCAGCGCTGGTCACCCAGATTGACCAAGCGCTCAGACAAGGAGACTAGGTGGTGGTTTCAATTTTTTTAGTTTTTCACCCTATTTGGGGAAATGATCCATATTGACTAATATTTTTCAAATGGGTTGAAACCACCAACTAGGAGAGCACGTGCCGTACGAGCTGGTGGAATTGGTTTGGACCCAACCGGAAACAAAGTACCACGAGAAGTATGAAGGGTACTGCTTTCTCATGAGGTTCTTCCAAGTCAATACTGAAATGACTCCTCAGCAGAGGTTTGCAGTGCAGTTCTTCATCTCTTACGTGGCTTTGCAAGACCATGTGCCGCAGGGTTTTCTGGAGTGGGTTCGTGGAAAGAGAAACCCTGCCATCTTCACAGATGAATTGCTCAAGCTGCCGCCGGGTCAAGAGCATCTCCGAGACAGGGCGCTGAAAATGCTGCAAAACATCGGCAAAATGACTCAAGGAGAGCTCATTACGGCAACTTGCAGTATCGTAGCGGAGCTTCAGCCACCTCAGTTGCAGTTGCAGCTGGAAGCCCCGGGGGGTGTTGCGAATCCAAGAGAGACTTGCAAAAAGGGTTTGAAAGCAATTGACGACTACATTGACAATGCCAAGCTCACAGCAGAGACAGAGAGAGACAAGCCTGAGAAAGATGCCCAAGTGACCGAGATGAAGGGAAGAATCAGAGAGAAGATTGACCAGCTGAAGGCCGATCATCCGGCGCTTCTGTCTCCAGAATTGGAATCATGTATAGAGCTTCGCAAGACTCTCCTCGACCAGGAAGGTCGATGCCAAAAGATCGAAGCTCAAAGATCAAAGGATTTCTTCTTCAGAGAGTTGGAAAGAGAGAATCGGTTCTTTTGGCCAGCAAAGCAAAGCCCCGATGTGCCGGATGTCATGCCTTTGTCCGAATTTCAGAAGTACTGGATTATGTCGGAGCCAAAGTCGACTCAGC
Organism: Breviolum minutum Mf 1.05b.01; assembly: GCA_000507305.1. Taxonomy (NCBI): domain Eukaryota; class Dinophyceae; order Suessiales; family Symbiodiniaceae; genus Breviolum; species Breviolum minutum. The sequence continues at coordinate 23,899 of DF243032.1, read as the reverse complement.
GTGTCGCATTTGAGAGCTTGCGGTGGAAGCGGCATTATCTTGATGCATCCACAGGTGAGCTGCATTTTTTTTTTGAAAATGAAAGGGCTATGAAGAAAAGGGAACTGGAAAAAGAGCGCGTAAGCGCAATACCTGAAAATTCGCATGGTTGCGTAAGCGGCGCAAGCACTTTGCGTATCCGTGGATGGTAATTATTGCGTAAGCAGACTTGCGCAAGTTGCGTAAGCGGATTTTCTCATATGACATTTTCAAACATCAAGGATTGGGATTCCTGCGGGATTTGGTGGCCTTGCAGTTGCGAGTTGCACTTGTCCGAAGCTACCAGCTCCCCCCGCGTAAGCTCCGCGCAAGCCTCACGTAAGCAACTGATAGCCCCAGCCATAGGTCCCCCACGTTTTGGGAGGTATGAAAGTAAATGAAGCCACAAAAGGCCAAAATGAAAGGAAATAAAGCCATAAAAGGCCAGTAGCGGGACGATAAGCCAAAGTTGCCTCAAAGCTGACTTCAGGCCTGCTGGCGAAAAAGCCCTTGCGTAACCACCCGCGTAAGCAACTCCAAACAAAACTCCCCCGCGCAAGCTACCTTTCACTCCGCGTAAGCTTGCGTAAGCTTCGCGTAGGTGTGTCTCCCAGTGTATAGGGGCCACCAAAAAAAAACACTGCTCAGGAGAACCTGGCAAAGGCAGGGTATATGTCCGATATGTCGCAGCAGGAACACCTAGAGAGACTCGGGCGCAATGGAAGCGAGTCCATCTTCACAATGATGATGAGTTTCTAGGTGGTGGTTTCAAACATTTTTTGTTTTCACCCCTACTTGGGGAAATGATCCAATTTGAAGAGCATATTTTTCAAATGGGTTGTTTCAACCACCAACCAGGTTTTGCTTCGAGAGCCTGCGATTTAAAGGGCATCACCTGGATGCCTCTGAAGGTGAATGGCACAAAGCAAACGTCTTTGTGACCAAAGGAGCAGGTTCTTGCCCTTGGGCAAGATGGAAGATAGTCCGCATTCACGATGACGTGTTCGCCTTCGAATCCTTGCGTTGGGAGGGCCACTTCCTGGACGCTTCGGATGGTAAAGACAGCAAATGCAACGTGTATGCGACCAAAGGAGACCCTAATAACCTGTGGGCGCAGTGGCGCATGCTGGATCTCGGGCCAGCTCCTGCAGCACAGTGAACTTGCCACAGAGTGGCAGGCAAGCCCGACCACCTAGCTTTGGTAGTTACATATTACTCGTACTACATTAAATTACTATTACATATATATATATATACTATAGTGGTCAATAAGTGCCAAAAGAAGCCGAATCTGGTGTGAGCTAATGTTTGGTTTCTTTGTCTGATGGGAGTTGGGGTCGGCGCATGCTCGGAGCCACTCTCGGAAAACTCCAGCAAGTCTCTGTAATGACAGTTAGCGGGGCATTGGTTTGCAGCTTGAAGTTCTTGGACAAAGTCTCTCATTGAAAGATATTCACAGTCATTCTAAGATATAAAAGATGTGCTGTCGAGTTTGACTGAGTTTTTGACTAAATGTATCGTCTATACCACTGTGAGCTAAATTGTCTAGAGAAGTCTAACCAGGAGACCAAGCTGATTGATAAATAGATGAGCACATCTCAGGGCCGACAGCAACAGTTGTGCTTGAGATTGCTTGAGCAGATGGCACCACTGCTCAAACATTTTGATGATCATTAGATGTTTGAGCACGTCGTCCTGAGCTGACGTGGTGTTGTATTGCCCAATGCTGCGGGCCGCTGGCTCTGAGGTTTAGTTGTTGATTCTTAGTACAGCAGTCGCCGGAGCATCATGTTGGGCTCAGAACGTCATCTGAGATGTGATGATTTGATACGATTTGCGGAGGTTATTTAGATTTCTCAAGCTATAATCCCGTTGTGCTCTTTTGAAAGCACTGGATGATGCTTGGCGCCTGCCTTTTGCTTAGAACGTTTGGGTAGCTGCAGGCGGCAAAGTCGTGCCTTAATGTGAGAAAGCACCTGCAGCCACACCAAGCGAAGGTTAAACTGATTGCTGCAAAGGGTTCCTGATCCTTGTGCAAAATGCCTGCCGGTATGCAAAAGCTTGGAATAGGAGAGGTGGTTCTGCCGGCACCATTGAACATCCTGTATGATTCCCTCCTTGCAGTGCCTGGAGATACACAATGACAGGTGCCAGGTATTTGCCCATGGCGGTGATCCCCGACTGAAGAGCCATCTATGACCCCGACCGGCAAGGCCCCACAGGGTAAAATAATGTAGAAACAATGCTCCAGTGGCCGAACTTGTGACATTTTATGACCATGAAAACGTGATCCAAACATATCAAACCATGTGTTGACTTTTTCCTTCCACGAGAAAAACAGTGGAGCTGCAGGTGTGAAGCTTGCGGGAACGCATCTTCAGGATTTAGTGATCTACGAAACTCATGTCCAAGGGATGACGAAAGGATACTCGCTCAGAGCCGTTTGTAAAGCCTTTCGTTGGATGGTTTGATTTTAGAAGTCCATGGCAAGAGTTGTGTAGCTAGAAGATGTGTTTTCAGTAGTGCCTTATCTTCAAGTCCTGTCTTCGTTTCTGAATCGTGGTTTAGATGTATATTCTCTTTTGTCATGCACATTGTCTTTCAAAATTCAGGACTCCCTAATGGCAAAATGGACGATTGGGACCAAACCGTTGGAACTAGGCGATTTCTGCTGCTTCAGTCTTTTCTATCATGGTTTTTGTGGCCCGTTGAGTCAAGCAATAAAACTAACCGGAAGGGGATGTTTTTTGGGTTGCATTCCTGGCTTGGGAGGCTTTATCCAGAAAATTCCTCGTTTGCTGCAAAGGGGCATCAATGCTGTTGAGCATTCAACTGAGATTGAAACGAGAACCCCACTGATGCCACGTTATGACAGTGTTATGCACTATTTGCACTGACGAACGGATGCCAGATCTCCATAGGTCGTGATACCGAGAAGCTGTAGGGAAGCAGCCTTGTCAGACCCAAGGTTATTGCCATACGAGTTTGATGAGACAGCATGTGCAAGGAGAGTGTGTTGAAATTCTTTGAAATCGAACTCATTGAGGTGTCCAGTCTCAGCAAAGCCAATGTGAAGTCACTGGGGGAAACGAGGAAAAACCAAGAAAATGGAGAACAGCTTTGCCACTGTTCCTCAGCTCTGTGTGCATATCAACGGTTGACACCCGATATGATTCGCCTTTAAACGATAAAATTTGGTTGGCTCGTTCTTCCTTGTCCATGCAGCTGTTTTCATGAAGGAGCTATACACAGATGGATGGGAAAACATGTGAAGCCTGACATCCTGGCAGCTGTCCTTTTCGTATGTTCTTTTTGGATACTTTTGTGGAGGGAATCGGATTGGTTCCTTGGCGGATTCGCCTCCAGACCGCCATTGAAATTCATTGATTTCATTGTTGCAATGGAGGATGCACCCCTGTAATCCCATGAAAGATGAACATGTATAGTGCCACTATAGTACCTCAAAAATTGATGGTGGTCTGGATGATGTTTCTGTTAAAATGGGTCCATGTCAGGAGAGCTTCACCGTCAAGGCATTGAAGTTATTCTCGACGTGGTTTTCAACCACACAGCAGAAGGTGCTTTGGGATGGGGGTTGAAAGGTTTTATCTGGAACATCTTGGACCAAAGTGCATTGCAAGGCCATCTGGATGACGACCCCATCTCAAATTCATAGAGCATGCAGGAGAGATTGAGAATGCCTGACTGGTACCACAGACATAGAGCAGCTTCCTTTTATTTCTTTCTCAGCGCATGAGATCATACTAGCGGTACCCTCGTTCTTTCTTTGGGCCGTGCTTTGCAAATAGCTCAAGAAGGTATGTTTGCAAAGAAACAGGGTTAAGTATTATTCATGCCTCGGGTTTGGCAGGCTCTGGGTGCCCATGTGTCATCTTTGTTTTAGAAGGTGTACCATGAACTGCCATGCGCCATGATGTGTGCTAACCACAGATGATTGGTCCTAAAGTTTGGAACTCCTGAAGCCATTTTGCCCATTCTTGGGCATTTCAAGGTTTTAGGACCATGGAAAACACGTTTCCTGAGAGGGAAACGTTTTGATGTTTTGTCATCACCAGAACAGTTTCTTAGTGGTGCAAGGTGCTCATGCTTCAAGTTCTTGTGACCCTCCCCGACCGCGAGCTTCCAGTGAGCCTCCTTTCGAAGGTAGGGCAGAGACGTTGCATGACGTCTACGCTGCATCTCTGGCCCTCCGCGCAGAAGGAAGGGACTTCCGAAAGTCATTGGGAAGCGTAGGGCATCCCGAATTCTGCCGGAGGGCCTGTGTTTACCAGAAGTTTCAAAGCTGCTCTCTTGGGGCGAGATGCCAGTTTTGTCATGAGCCTCATCAGAATGATGTGAAATTTCAGAAGCGTCAGCGTAACAGCTTGCGGGAGATGAGTGAACAGAACCTGCTCAATTTCCTGTTTCTTGGTGCCGAACCGAGCAGTCGGATCAGAGCCGGATAATGATCATGCAGCACTTGCCTTCTTGGAGATGCTAGCGAAAAACACATGAAAAACTTCGGCCTTTTTGGAATATGATCGGTCAGACTCATTCAGACCCCCTACTATTGAACAGGAAAGGTGTGCCTAGTGCATGAAATCATCAGAATTAGGTTCAGGACTGTTTTTTAGGAAGGTATGCCTAGTCGGCGTTCCATGGTGTTCTGGAAATACATGTTTAATGATCCATTTATTTGAGCTTTGGAGCTATGTGTTTCATGCAATTTGTAGGATTTGGGGATCAGACATGTTGAAAGCAATCATGATATATTCATTGCAATCCTCGGCGTTCCCAGGCGTTCCCATGACTTTTCATTCACGCTGACGAACACGATGACTTATACATTTGCTTTACATGGGTTCACAGGGGCATTTTTGGAATTTGATCGGTCAGACTCATTCAGACTCTCCAGAAACAAACAAGCTTCCGATTGAACAATCCAAAATGATCTTGGGATTACGAGTTGGTTTGTAGATTCCTTGACCTTTTGGGTTGAGGAGTTATTGTATCTATGATATTCTATCGGTTTATCAGTGTTAGAAGCTGTCCAGATGTCCCGAGAGTATTCATTCATCAAACAACATCCAAAACTGTTGGGCGTATCTGAATGGTTTTAGCAGGACGCTTTTTCTGGATACAGGGCTGGATATAGGGGCCCGTAAGATTTTCCTTAACCTTTCTTTGGGAAACAAATGGTTGTGGTGCCCACATGATTGAACCCAAAATGATTGAAAATGGGGGATTCAATATTTTAATACTGAACTACCAATTGCCAAATCTGTAGTGCCTTGGATTCGATTTGCCACTGCCACAATTTGGTTGAACCTGGGCTCAGGCTACCTCATTTAGAGGCTCGCACACTGCATGCTCCTGGAAGTTCTTTCATAATGAGCTTGATTCGAGGTGGGACTTGGAAATGTCAAAGCCGCCCCAAAAGCTAGTATTGGATTTTTTATTTGAAGGAAGTGCAGGTTGGGTAAATCTCACAACCTTCACCCAGATTGCATGCAGTAAACCTTCTGCAGTGAGGTACACTTAAACTGACAACTGTGACTTGGATCATATTCTTCATGAACTCGCAGCTCATTCAATTAACACCAAGAGATAGGATGGTTTGTAGCAAGCACGTGCCAGGTCAAATCGCATCGTTGCCTCCGCCAGATCGCGCCTTGAACTTTGTTGACGTGTGTTTTTTTTATATTGGTGCTAAAACATATCGATGTAGGGACATGAACATATAGGAAGGTCAAAATCAAAAATTGCATGAAACGGAAAATCTCAACATCTACCATTCTTGAGAGTGATCTCAGCATGGATTCACTTATGGATCCCAGCGAGGTCCTTCTGAAAAACCTGCTAGATGGATATGACGTGTATGTCCTGTGTTCTATTACTTACTTTTGTTTTTTGTCAACCTTATATTATTGTTTTGCATGGGTTTCCTGGACTACACTTCTGCTGTACCTTTGTCTTGTGTTATTCACAGGCCAATGAACTACGTTCGAGTTTCTGATGTATACATTGTTGTCGGGTGTTTTTTTCCTCTTGGCCTTCTCCGGCGCAGCCCATCATGCCATCAAGGCCGCCTTCCACCGCAATGGAGGCTGAATGAAATCAGCGAAATCCTTTGCCGTTTGAGTTTCCGTCGTCTTGTCGAGCTTTGCCCTTGTAGTCGTGAGCCGATCTTCCAGAAGGCCATGGCCATGGTCAGGTTATGTCAAGTTGAGGACGCTTAAGGTGACAGAATGGAGACAATTCAATGTTCTGGAGGTGTCATGCAGCAAGAGGAGATTCCTGGCTGGTCTGCCAGCACGAATGTCTTACAGCATAAGTACAAAATAGTCATCGGATTTATATGGATTTATCATGATATCTTATGATATGCTTTTTTTCCGTGGAACATCTACCGCTGCCTAACTTCTGCTGCTGCACACTAAACAACTCAATCTGTCACGTTTGGGCAAGACCTGCGGTTTGGCCACGTTACGCTGGTTGTAGGTGGAGTTTGTGAAGCCCAGCCAACTGAGAAGTAGTCATGTACATTTTTCTTGTAAATCATCAACTCGAAGTGGTAAACTGTCAAGGAATGCGACTAAACCAGTCCACTTACATATTTATGAACCAAACAACGTGAGTATGAATGGGAAATTGAAATTAAAATTAGATGGTTTGGTATTGCACAACTTATTTGATGCATTGTGATACCCTGTTGACACTGTGAACCTCGTGAGTTTGATTTTTTTAAAGCTCGTTTCACGCTGTATTATTCGATGTTGTACGAACCACAACTTGCAATTTTTGCACAATGCCACTGTGAATTTCCAAGACTCTTAAAAGAATAGTTCCCTGGATTTCTTGACTAACGAGCCCCTGAATGTGAAACATGCTCTTGGTCTTTGGACTTCCTGATTCTAAGTTTGGTTTCTCCCACGTCACCCCAGTATCAACCCGAGAATAGTCACGTGTCCAGAGCGCGCAACGTTGCCAAACAAAAGGTCTCCCGTTTTTCGAGGAAATCACGACCGACCGGTCGAAGTAAATGAATCGGACCCAACTGTCCTGCCAATGGTATTGGCTCAAAATGATTGCGCCCCCAATAGTTGTACCTACCTAGAGGCTAGCCACATCATCTGTGCCGTCCCTAATTGGTACCCCATATATCATATGTTTGAGCCAGATTGCGATATTAGGGCAGTTTTCAAAAATAGATCCAACTTCAGTGTCTTGAATGTTTCTGTTGAGATTTGCAGGACCAAATACATAATCCATGCACGCACATGTTTCACCGCAGACAACTTACGATTGGCACACTCCGCAATTCCGCCTGGCAAGAAACAGGGACATTTGCATGACAAGGTGGTGCTTAATCTTTTTCTCTATCAGATGGATGTCTTAGTGTCAATCTTCAGCTGTGCATAGCATAGCCATGCAGTTTTTGTAGGTACTTGGTTGAGCGTAATGCTTGCCCTGCAGCTGTGGAATTGGGGCATGGACCCGAAGCAAAGTGCAAGCTACCGGAGGCGACTTGGGGGTGAGTGCCATGAATTTGGATGGTTTCGGGTTTTACAGTTGCACAACTTTGGCTGAATCTAAGCCACCTCTTCGGTGTTGAAGGCAGGGTTGAGCGGTAGCCACTGGCTGGAAGGACGTCAGCGTCCGTATCTCAGTCACCACGGCCTTGGTACGAGCCATCGCCTTGTGTTTTCTTCACCCAAAGGCGAAGCCCTTCGTGCACTTGGAAAGGTGTGACCCGTCAGTGGTCGGCGGTCATTGGCTCCATGATGCATTTGGAATTGCAGGGTGTACTGCTCGCCAACTTCCCAGCCAACCATTCCATGTTGTGAGCCATCCAATTGTACCCCTTGACTCCCTTGACACTGTTGCAGCATGCACATGTTTTGTCTCACCTGGTAGCTATGGCGCTGAAGCTCTTGGCTTCAAGTCCATGTACAGCGAAAAGCCAGCATTTGCCCACAAGGTATGCGAAAAAGTGAGTTTCTTGTGTGATGAGATGCAACAGTTCATCCATGGATCTTTTGAAAAACACCGATGTCTCGAGTGCAACAAGTGCAGTAGATCTTAAGTTTGTACTCTTGCAGCCGTTATGGAAAAGCATCCTCGCAGCCGCATTTTTTTTTCAAATATATATATATATATACATATTGTATCAAAGATGTCAGTCAGTCAGTCCAGCTGGGAAATTCCTGGAAGTTGAAATGACATCGCCAAGTCTACAGGATCTAAGGGCGCAACGCAGATCAAACAATATCAAGGGGGTCACGTGGTCCTTGCAAATCACGTCTAAGGTAGCCAAAGTGCTGCCATGTCTCGGCTGAAGCTGATGGATGAGAACTTCAGGGAAAATCAATGGTACGCACCTCGTGACCCAAGTGGGACAGTTTCCCGAAACTCTGGTATCCAGCATCCATGTGTATATCCACCAGATTTTTCTTGAGTTGACGTTGGTGAAAAAAGGTGAAGAAGTAGATGAATATGGAGAAGCAAATGCTGTAAACGAATAAGTATAAAATGAATGAATAGTGAAGGTAAACCAAATAATAAATGAATTTATACTACATATATTTTACAGTTATCTTACAATAGTAGTAATATATAGACTCTAGACATATGTTTGTTCAGATTTACAGTAAATGCAAAACAAAAGCTACAAGGTAAGGAATTATCTCAATGGTGATGGTGAAGGGAATCATTTAGATTGCACTATACTGTATGCTCGCCAGCCTAATTGTATGGAAACTGCCAAGAGCTTCAGGCAAATTTTCAGGTGGACCCGTCAGGAAATTTCTTATGGCAAGGTCCTTTAGCCATCCTGACTTCTTTGGCCGCTCTGAGCCTTGCTCAAAGCAGCCAGCTGTCCGGCCCTGAAAAGATGCCATGACGATGGCATGTGCAGAGATGCTGACAATTTTCTCAGTCGTCCTAGGCCAAGTGTGCTGGCCAGTTTGCCTACGGAGGAGTTGCTGGACATTGACTGCTTGGAGGTCTGGCTGTGATGATGTCAACGTGCCACGTTGGCCACGTTGAATCGTTTTAGGGGGTTGAAATGCCAGGTTCGAAGTCTTCATGTGGACTGGGGAAGCCTCCGGCGTCACGTGTGGCAGTTTGATGCGATCTGGCAGGCAAGTTGTGTAGCGTTGTTGAAAAGCCTTTGGAACCAGAAGAGAGGTAGGCTCATGTCACGTGGTCATGCCATGGAGTCTTACGTGGCAATAAACACAAACGCAAAATCAGAGGGATGAGACATGTAGTGAAGCAAAAAGAAGTTGTCCACAGTAACAATCAACACGTCGAGGAACATATGCATTATCGATTAATGTGCAAGTGTTATTGAAGATTGTTTTAGCCCAATGACTTTGATATAAGCACGCAGCCCAACATAATTGTAGATAGGTTCTTGATTTTGAGGGTCGACCTTTCACTGTTTGAAGGCCCCATTGCCTCAGCTGCTCCTGCAGTCACATGCTTGGCAATCCGTTTGCCACGTGCTGCCCCTTTTTTTACATCTCATCTAATCTAGTACTGGTAGCAGGTCTTTAGAATGCACACTCTTCGTGTTGACCCTGAGGTGAATGACAGATACGTAGGAACATCATAAGATGTGGGCAGCAGGTACAATTCAATAACGGGATGCAGGTTAGACATGGTAAAACCGATCTCTCATCCGTTTTTGACACGCAGCCGCTGAGCTCAAATACGGACAGGTTAGGAAGATGTCAGATAGTCTGCATCCACCGGCATTGTGCCAATTGCATGTTCGAGTTCATAGTTAGCTTTGACGTTTCAAGCTTTGCGCATATCGCGCCTTGAGCAAAACTGAAGCAAGAGGAAATGAAAGCAACCACATACTGAGACTGTCTCACTATTCAACTCAATTTTAAAACACTGCCCTGGACACTCCAGTTATGTTCATCTTGTAGGTAGGCCACATTTCCCTATCTTAAATGGAGGAAAGGGAGCCTGGAAGCTCGTGTCGTGGCTGACATTTGTTTCTGTCAGATGGTTTTGGTTATGTGTTGGCAAAGAACTGAGTCCAGCAAAAATTCAACAGATTCACTTCTCCTGTGATAGTCCTCTACAAAAGACGCATAAGAAGCATAGGTTGTGTAGGGGTTTGCGCACTTCGGGTTTCGTTTTGAACCAAGGAGCAAAAAGGCGGACACTACAGAAAAAGCAAACAAGAAGACAAAGGAGAAGCGTGACAAGACAGAGAAGAAGGAGAAAAAACAGAATGCAAAGAACAACAACAAAGAGCACAAGAAGGACAAAGCACGCAAAGAGGATAAGGAACACAAGAAGGACAGTGCCTTTGGCGGACACACGCGTACAAGCTTTGCATTCGATTGGGTCCCAAGTGTTGCTCGGATTGTTTGGGCCAAGTGTGTTCTTGGGAAGCAGGAGAAAAAGCATAAGGAGAAGAAACGAAAACAAGGAGCTGAAGCTGAAGAAGCTGGGACAGGCAGGGCAGGGCAATTTTGGTGTTCAACTGGCATCCAACTGTGATTTTGGTCCATAGGCCACAAGGATGATGAGATCAGTGATGAGTGGTCACCAAAGCGAGATGAAAATGAAGATGACGCCGAAGAAGCTGACCTTTGGAATTCCATTGGTGAAATCATGGAACCCGTCGCGAAAGTAGAGAACTATGACATCACAGTAGGAACAGAGGCAGAGGCCGATGACTTAAGATGGCCGAAGCTAAGTGGTCTTTTGTTGGCTTGAAGTGCCCAAAGTTGCCACAGAAACCACAATGAATGAGGAAGTCCCTTTGTAAATGGAGTGCTTTCCTCAGAGTTGTGTCAGGCTGCCGAGGAGCTTGGGACTGATGAGGATCATGTCATTCAGGCTGGTTCTAAGCAAGTCTCATATGATCCTTTCAGACGGATGCATTTCTCTGACCTTGACAATAATTTGGGCTGAGAACGGGTCAAGCGGACTCTATTCAAGAATCATGTGCATAGAAGTACATATTATATATAATTATATGAGAGTATACTTGACTTACTTTCATTCAAAAAATCGTGACGACTGCTAGATTCTATTTGCACTTGCAGTGCATATACACATGGACGCGCAATACAGATGTAATGTGAATGGCGTAGGAGCTGTCAACTGTGGCTGTCGCTTCCTGTTGCAGGTGCCTGCCGAGGCGACTGTTCATGTTGCTGAGAAGCTTGTGGTTATTGGCAACATGGTCAAGACGGCGACGTTGGCGATGAAAGGAAGCACCATACGGATTTCAGGCACAGGAGATTGCGGGAGCAACTTGTGAATTGGGGACTGCCTATGTCAGAAGCAAATGCGTGTATAATTGTCATTGAAACTTGTCTACTGTACCTAGTTTGCAATGTCAATGTTGTCCAGTCACGAAAAGACGCGCCATAACCACTTAGTTTTGATCTCCGGCTATGTAGTGGTCTTGCTTTTAGTCAAAACTGGAGGCATAGATGATAAAATGCCAGGAGAGATGTTGCGGAGGAATATATGCAGTCTGATCCAATAAGTGTGGAAGAGACGGCCAACCCCTGAAAACCAACAGAACAAGAAGAGATACGAAGAAGATCCCAAACATATTTTTGTGATTCATTCATGCCAGTGCTTTGCATTATAATCTTTAGATTCTTCATCTTCATCCACGTTCATTTGGGGAGGCCCTGGATTTTCTGAGCTAGCCGATAATGTGGAGCATGATTTTTGAGTTGCGACCGTACAATAGGCAGTGTCACCATTCCAAAAAAGAAACTCCAGTAATGGCTAGTCAAAGTACCCCTCCCTAACGTGCCCCCCGAGAAATATAGCCAGAGTAAGGGCTTATTAACCGTTGGTTTCCCTTAATAGGGCCTTATTAAACCCTTATTTCTGGAGGGGTATATCGTTAAGGGCGGGGGAGGTGGCCACCAGCCATAAATCCAACCCCTGGCCTTGGCTGGCCTCCGGTAGGTGAGCCAAAACCCAAGCTTCGGGCCAGTCAGTATGTAGCAGCGGTCCTCGACAATCGGGTTCCTGAAGGATGCGATGGGAAGATTTTTTTGGGGGACCCATGTTGGCTGTTGGCATCCCAAGGCCTTTCTTTGGCCATAGAAACAGTGAGGCAGTGATTTTGACATTTGCCATGTGGGGATTTGAGTAGAAAAGAATGATATGAAAAAAATGACAGCATTTAGAACAACAAAATCTAGTCGCACCATGAGTCTGCCAATGGTTCAGCTGACGGATGTAGCCATTGGCATTTTGTGCTTCAGGATTTACAGATGTCACCACTGTGCACGTGTTGCCTGAGTGGGTTGACACATGGACTGGACGCAAGGCGCTGGAGGAGGAGCTGCTTGATAGCATGGGAGAGCAATGCCATTTGAGTCTCAGAAAGCCAAGTATGAGTAGGTAAACCGAAGCAACTAGCGAGTTCATATCCAGGACTTTCCTAGGCCAAGGGATTGGTGTAGGCTAGCAACAATGGTCCAGGAATGGTATCAGGTTCAGTCATTGTACTCAAGTGACAACTAATCCTAGAAAATCGCCGACACATTAGATCTGAATTTCAAAGTCATTCGCTTAGCGCATGATCGCTTTGTTTGTAAGAGTGGGCACCATGGTGCCATGACGTTTCGGACAATTGTTTTGGTTACTGAGGTTGCAGGTGCTCATTATTTTTGAAACGCTTCGAGGACCAGAGAAAAGGTGTACCCATCTGTGCTCCACATCCTGCCCTGCTCGTGGTGGCGTCAGGACGTGCGGCCTTTCCTCCTGGACAGCTGGCAGGGTTGCCATATGCCAAGCAAAACTCAAGAGGCGTGGTCAAGCCGTTGCGGGTGATCTCAACCTTGAAAAAACTAAGCTTGAAAAAGGCTTGTTGAAAGTTGACAGATGACTCTCTTGGATGGCAACTTTCCGGTGGCTGATTCAAACTATGGTGATCGAATGTGATCACAACATTTGTTCTTTTCATGGCATGTATATACAGACTTTCCCAGATAATTTTGCTTTATGCTCATGTCAAAGCTAGGCGAAATGATCGAAAGGTATCAGCCTGTCATTGAACCCTGGCTGCGCTTTAGCACGGCTTCGACTTGCTGGCTGATGCTGGTGCTCTCAACTTCAATCATCCTTGAAGTTGAGGTAAAAAGCATGTCTCCAGGGGGTAAGAAAGTTCAAGCAACGTGGTGCTTCGTAACATGTCTGCAAGTAATGGGAGAAGTGGTGGAGCACTGAGACCTGTTTCAACTTCGCAAAGAGCTTGCGAAGCTTGGATTTGCAGGATGGGAATCTGAAGGATTGCAGTCTCGACATGCTACAAGCTGCTGTGAGGGTGAGCATTCTGGGCAAGCCGAGCACTTGGTTGCTTATCCTTCCTCTGACAGTGGAAAGGGCATTCACAAGTCATGCCGAGGCCGCAAAATAGAGCTAAAGCTGTTCTGCGAATTCTAATGCATGCAGATCAGACAGAGCCTTGGACGTGCATTGTGACTGAAAGGTATCTCTACACACCACATGACCATATGGGGATAGATTCATTTTGTAGCAATTGATATTTGTTGAATATGTATTTATTGAACATTATCATAATCATAAATGGCACATTTTTTTTACATATATTGCATGAATGTCGATAGATGTTTCGCAAAAAATATGATCAATCGACTTTTAGAATCATTGGCCTGGGCTGAGGCACCTGGCCTTTTGGCTTCCCAATTGGAAGCGTTGGAAAAGACTGCATCGAACTCTGATATCTTTGGGTGCAATGGTGGTCCAGGACGGGGGATGGTGGGGGTTTGTCTCGGCATTTGACCTGAGTTCCTACAAGAATCGCCAGCAACCTGAGGAGGTCTCGGATTGCAGGACTTCGAGCTTGGCATTGACCAACATGTGATGAGCAGGTTCATGAGGATGCTTGGATGAATTGAAGCCAAGACCTTGGCATTACGGCATGTATTTTGTTTTTTTCTTCAAATGTTTTCAAGACTTACTAGGCAATGGCTTTTTCAACATGGCTCAGGATTGGCGGATTCCCTGATGCCGAAGGACAGGGCAATGAATTCCTCGATTTGGATTCTCTTATGCATCAGCTTTTTGTTTGTTTGTTTGTTTGTCTGTCTGTTTGCTTGCTTGCTTGCTTGCTGGCTTGCTTGCTTGCTTGTTTGTAGATAGTAGTTTGTGTTGCTTGTTTTTTTCCTCCTTGTTTGCGGGTTTTTTGTTGATTCCTTTGACTCTCAGCCTTTTCCAGATTTGAGATGGACTTAGGACTTAGGCCTTAGGCAATTGTGCCTTGTATGATTCTTTGGTTTTCTGCCATTTTGAGGTGAAGCAAGTTAGCCAGTGTAGCATTCTATGGCTTTACACCCGTGCGGTGGGAGCCGCCTCCAGCTACTATCAAACAACCAGGCAGTTCCTGATTGCTTCTTGGCCAAATTCTGTGCGAACATGCCCACATGCTGTGAGCGTGCCACGATCATGCGAACTCAGCGTGCTGAGGCTGTGGGCACTAGAAGCCAGAGATGGATGGCAGTAGAACTGATCAGGATTCTTGAGTATATCTGAGACTCACGGGGCTTTTTGTGCGTGATGATCAACACTATCACTGGCGAACTTTGTGTTCGCAAAATTCGGTCATCCGGGGAGAGCAGAAGAGCTTGGATTAGTAGTTGGTTTGGTTCGTAACTCCATGTGGAAGGGGAATGGACGCAAGAGAATTTGTTCCTGCAGGATGATGATGCTGGTCCATGGCAATTTCAAGACGCAATGCCTGGGCAGTCTTCCTCCAAAGTTGGCCAGCGACTGTAGCATGCTCGTCGTTCCATACCAGGTGGCATAGGATTTAGGAAAGCTTTGGGAGGTTTTCGGGTGAGCCCGGGTAAGTTTTGTTTCGGCCTGTGTTGTCAGGCGTTAGGCTCCTTCTATGGGAGAAGGAACTGGAATTACAGACAGTTGATGCTTGGATTCAAGGAGAAAGTTGCATCCAAATTTGCCAAGCACACATACACTTTGGTGATGTAGGCTTGTGATACTAGTTGTAAGCCAAGGATGCAAGAAACAAAGACCATCGTCCTTCCCATCAGGGAACTGAAGAGCACCTTGGATGTAACGGTTTTATTCGTCCCAAATTGGAGAATTTCCCTGTCTTCATTGGATTTCGAAAAATCCTTGAGGTTCAGAAGAGATGAAAGCAGATGCGGCTGATGTAGAGGACTTTATTGCTAACATGTACGAGGCCCCTGCAGTTGAAGGGTGAAGGGCCACACTTACACCCACGATAAAACTCTGATTTGAAGTGGAGGGATCCTGTTTTGTCCTGTTAGGTCGCTGGAGGTGATGGTCAGGAAGTGGCATTCTTTGGCCCCCCGTTGGCTCAAAGAATTGCTCTTATGAGAACACTTATTGAAATCGAGAGTACTTTGCCTGCATTTTTGTCATATTGCCGCTGAATCTTATAGTAACTTGCTTGGAAGGAGTAGATGGGTTCAACTGAAACATGTTATGCATGGGCTGTAGTGTGCTCAAGCTGTACTATGATGCAGCAGCCACAATAAGATGGGAAATTTCATCAGCGCGCATGAATTGTGAGCACTGCAAATATCTGGCATTTTTTGCCCATGGAATCAAGCCAACTTTGCACATTGATTGGTTGACTTTGTGATGCTGAGGAAAAGTTCCTGGCTTTGTGATTCGCACCAGCCCACCTCAAGTGCCCCAGATTTGTCCACTTCTAGCGATCGGGCGACCCTGTTGATCCATGTTGATCCTATGTCCTAAGGAGATTGTAGATCCAGCCGAACATCATGGACTTGATAAGGTTCGTCTATCCTATGACTTTCAGGAGATCTCTTGCACAGTTGATATTAGTCGATGCCGCCTAAATGGTAGTCAATGAACTGCTGACCTTTCGTGACATGCAGGAAGATGCAAGTAGCGCCAAAGCAGAATCTTGGACTGGGAAACTAACCGCTAAAAAAGACTCCACCACACCGTTGCATCGGCATCATTCCATTTCTGTAGCTGCTGTCGTCGCTGTTTTCTTGAAGGCCATTCTTTCTGCAGCTTCGGGATGCTATGTGAATTGCTTGACTGACCTGCAGCTGGGCCGCAGAAATGAGATCTCAGATTTCCATGAGCATCTATGACATCTATGATTTGAGATGCGGAGGGGCTTAGTTCAAAGATGATAGAAAGATACAGAAAGGATTAAAATGGCCATTTTCAAATCGTTCTGAATCAGACCGTTCCTAGTTCCTAGATGCAATTCCCAGGCTTTTGGTCGCTGGCGACAGCAGAGCGCGGCAACGTGCCAGAGAGTATGCGAAGCTCATGGCAGGGAAGGCCCTTGGCAGCTTGGCAATTCAATCCACAAAGGGAGGCGTTTTTAAGGCTATTCAATGGTTTACACCCCGGAAGAATAATGTGGAACCTGAGAACACACCACTGAAAGAGGATCCAAACCATCATTTTCAGGTTCTATCTTAATCCTTAGGGTCTGGCTCTGATTCCTGTTGAGGCGAAACCGCGGTTTACGGGAAAAAGCACCCTTTTGTTTTCCACCCTTTTTTTCCATATTTACTTTTTTCATCTTTTTTCTGTGTGTTTTTCCACAATGCTGTCGGCATACAATTAAAAAATGCAACCTCCAGGTTCTTTCCAGAACCGGACCAATTGATTCATCCCGATTTGCAGGAAACCAAGGTGAGAAAGGTAGGAATGGGAAGAATGATGTGTGAGCATTGATCGCGGTTTCTTAGCTTTTCATGTAACAATTAATGGTGGAAAAGCCATCAACTGCAAAAAGTTGTTGAGTTTGATTTTCCGCAATCGGGCATCCGAGGCAAACACGGCAAATTCCCAACAGTGGAGAATGGAGATTCAAGACGTGATATGGTGGGCATTTGGGTCCACAATGATGTGAGCAGGTCTAGGTGGTTCAAAGAGAAGCTGTGGATTGTCATGCAAGAAAGCGGTTTGTGTGCTTTCTTTGACGATCGGATGAATGATGAGGGTGAGCGGCGTCTGTGGTTTGCTGGCCACAAGATAGAAGACATGGATGATGCGGAGAACAACGAAGCCATGGTCCAGGTATTGGAGAAGACACGTTCCGCTGCACAAGCAGTTGTAGATGACAGGCGTGCATGTCCAAACGGTTTCACATTTGTCGCCCGTTCGATGAAACCATTCCTGATAGACTTTAAATAAAAAATCTTTGTTTCTGGCTTTTCAGCATTTTCCTGTATGGACGACCAACCAGATTTCTTGGCAGGCCGCAGAAGCATACCAACGCATGGTGGTCTGAGTGGTCGTGGCAACGCAACAAGAGGTCGTGGCAGTCGACACAGCAAGAATCGGCTGATGCTCAGAGTGAGCCAGCTCCAAAAAAGATGAATACAGCGGAGGCAGCTGCAACGAGTGGGCAAGGTTGGCAAAGTGGTACACCAACTGGGGCTGGATGGGATAGCCGGGCTGGATGGGATAGCTGGAATAGTTGGGATAACTCAAAGACAGATGCAAACACAACTGTCATGGAGGTATCTCCATCAAAAACAGGTTCCTGGCAGAGTGAGGAACCAAGTTGGCCAGCGTGGAGCGGATGGAATAGTTGGGAGGGAGGGCAGGATTGGCAAGATCGCCAGACGGTGCCAGGATCAGGCAACGGCGAGTTCTGGGAGACTGAAGACTCAAGCTGGTTAGCTGAGGAAAATCAGGCCGAAGCACCGATGACTCCAGCAGGCTTTGGTCCACATGGCACAGCTGCTCCCAAAACGCCAGTCCCACAGATGCAACATGCTGCGCCCCAAACCCCTGCTGGCTTTGGACCACATGGTTCTGCCGCGCCGCAAACTCCGGGGGGACCACTGCACAGCAATCAATCTCAAAGATCTTCGGTGCCAGAGCCCGCGACTCCTGCACAGCCCCGCGGCACTCAAAGTCCAAAACCTTCGGTGCCGGAGCCCGCAACTCCTGCACCGCCCCGCAGCCAGAAACCTTCGGTGCCGGAGCCCGCAACTCCTGCACCGCCCCGCAGCCAGAAACCTTCGGTGCCGGAGCCCGCAACTCCTGCNCGGCAGCACTCAAAGTCAAAAGCCTTCGGCGCCAGCCCCCGCCACTCCTGCAGCCATTCGCGGCACTCAAAGTCAAAAGCCTTCGGCGCCAGCCCCCGCAACTCCTGCAGCCATTCGCGGCACTCAAAGTCAAAAGCATCCGGCGCCAGCCCCCGCAACTCCTGCAGCCATTCGCGGCACTCAAAGTCAAGGAGCTGATCCACCTCCTGCTGGTGGCACTTCTCAAGCGGCATCCAGCATGCGGCCAGCACCTGCCACACCTGCAGCTCTGAAGCGCTCAGATCAAGCGAAGCTGGGCAGAAAGTTGATGTCAAATAAACCGAATGTTGCTCCAAAATTGAAGGAACTTTTAGCTTTAGCTCCATCATCTCTGGCTTCAAACCATTCAAGCCAAGGGTGCGCTTTTTTTTTCCCCAAAAGTAGGGGAATGTAGATGATGCCTGGCAATGCCATGTAGATCTTTCATGTTATTCCAGGAATGACGCCGGCACTATTGCAGTCGAAGGCAATGGCAGCACAGCGCAGCCGAGCACACAAGAGGAAGATCTACCTCCTGGATGGCAAAAGCCGCCCAAGCTTTGCAAGAGCAAAAGGGAAGACTGATTCAGATTTGATATCTTTGATGGGATGTATCCAGAAAATCAACAAGCGGATGCAATTGGAAACAAGTGGATGCAATTGGAAACGGAAGATGTAAGCAATAACCATCTTGAGGATACAACATTACAGCCGATCGAAATCAACTGAACAAGTGTATCCCACAAAAAGGTACAAAGTGTAAAAACTGCACTTGCATAGGAAGCATGTGGCTGGGGACTCTTTCAGCAGCTGCACTGAGGTGCATCTCAAAGAAGTATGGAAAGGCCTACTATTTCAATGCCGCACTCAAGAAGTCTCAGTATGAACGACCCACAGAATGATGCCATTGGCCAGCATCTTGCACCAGCTGTCCATGAAACATGTCTCACCAGTATGTTTTTTGCTGTGCGTCAGCCCCGAAAAAGACTCGCTATTGTGCATCGTGCTGGTGCGTTGCTTACAGAGCACGCTGCTTTGTCACCTTTTGCCATGTTGACGCAAAGGTCCTGCCGAAAAGTTCTTCCTTCAAACGCTTGGACAGATGAACATGTGATTCTTCGACGCGTGAAGCTCAAAATTCGGAACATTAGGTACTGGTGACAAACAGGATGAGCCCTTGCTTGTACCAGTGCTTTTTTTAAAGAGCACTGGACTGGGCAGGTGTGCAGGATGCCTTTGCTGAATGTGCACTGGGCACACTTTCAGCTGTACTGTTGGTCTTCAGCCCAGTTTCAGCGAGTGTTCACATTGTTCACGTCAATTGATCGAACAAGTTCATCTTGAGGTTTCACTTTGCAGGACCCTCAGCTGTTTTGACATTTTGTTGCCAGTCCAAGGCAAGCAAGGACTCAACAAGCTGAAGTCATGGGGATGAGATCATGCTAAACATACTCAACGGATGCAGCTCGTGGTTTACACGAGATGAAGCCTGAACGGTTTTTGGCGGTGGGTTTGGAATCTCTTTTGATGCCTTTGATTCTGCAGGCACTGCAGATTGTTCCGGCAAGACCGGGCCTGTACCCCAAGAAGTGGATTCTGTGTACCATTTTTTGCTCAATGAATAGAATGTGTCTCACAACTTTTTTAAATCTATACGAGTTCAGAACGTACTACAACTGAGCATCCCTGTTGATTTCTAGTGTTTTTCGGAATTCCATTCGATTCGGTCACCTCCACCTTTCAAATAGCTTGCTGTGAGGTCGACCTTTAGCATCTTCGATGACCTATGGAGAGCGCTTCTCCTTGGTCCGAATGCTGTGCCAGTGTCACCACGACTCAGTCGCTTTTTCGTCGTTTTTTTTCCAGCGGAAAAATATGAAAGTCGTCCAGAAAATGCCATCCACTGAAGAGATGAAGCTGGCAATTTTGATGGCAAATGCACTTCAAAGTTTTCAAAGCATCGAAGAGCACAATGGGACCTAGGTATATGCTGGGTACATCCGCGTGGCCGCTTGCATCCTTGCTGGCCAGGGACACAGAGGTAACCTGTGCAGTGGCAATGTGACTGAAATCTCTGGCAGGCGAAGTGGCAAGCCTTCTGCGCCTCTCATTCCTCGAGGTGCCGCCCATGGTGAAACTGTTCGGAGATTGTCAGTAAATTTCATGAGATGAAACGTGGCGAAAAAGACAAAAAAGAGGGGGCCTCAACTTGTGGGTGCGTTTTGTAAGGCCAACAGTGTGGTACTCAGCCTTTGACGTCGTTCACAAAAGCATGTATAGAATCTAGAAGCAAGATTTGCTAATAAGTCCACCCTGAAGCATTTTGAAGAAGTTTCTTCATTGAAAGGAAATCTCTTGTGGGGGCTTGTTGGCCTTTTAAATGGCTTGAATCAAGGTCGAGCCACTACTTTGCCAACAGCACAAGCCTTGGAATTCAGAAACCATGAAGGAGTGGCCAAAACCGACCCCTGCAGGAAGGAGGTGACCCAGTTCTTAGCTCGTGCCGAAGAGGCTGCAGGAGAACAGTCAGGCACCTAAAGATAACATGAAGAAATTTCACAAAAACCAGGTGGAAATATGGATTTTTGATGATTTTTATACCTAAACGCTGAGTTTGATGCCTCTCCTTTGGCAACCTCGTGAAAAAGCTGGTGCAGCTGAAGCCCTGTCGCTTTGCTGATGGTTAGACAGTACCCCAAAATGATATCAGACTGGAACAAACCGACGTATATCTATTTACATAGACAGAATAGAGATACATCATATACATGCAGAATTTATAAAAAATTACATCTTGCGTGCTTTTAGGACAAAAAATGAATAGATAAGATAGATAAATAGAACTGAACAATGAATGGTAAGTAAAAATTGAAATAAAAAGATACAAGTGTCTGCGCATGCAGATATAGATTTTTGGATGCCTAACCTTGTTTCACCTCTCCCCTCCTTTGGGGGAAATTTCCCATTCATGGAGGAGTCAAAAAGACATAGATCGGAAACACCAAAATCAGAAACGGTATCAAAGATGATCATAGTATGTTTCCCTGTTGGATTCGATTTGAGGCTGGGAATGTTTGTAGCTACAACCTTGCGTTCGACTCCTACAACAGCATTTCTGATGATTCCGTGTTTTGTCATGTCATCTGATTGAGTGTTTGGAATCATTTCATTTCACTGGAGGCCCCTTAACCACGTTTATGAACAGCCAGGATCTGAGTTACTGACAGATACCCAACAAAAAGCAGAACCTTCTCAGAAATAAAAGGTGGACCTCATGCTGAGCCGGATTTTGCTGCCACCTGTGCCCCCGCCTGGGGCTTTGAGATGACTAGCAATCCACATATTTGATGGCTTACTGCTCCAAGGTTTGCTGCAGAGCCACATAGAAAAATCGATGGGTTCATGTCATTTCATATCCTTGTAGACCACTAGAAAGCAAGGTCATGTGTGCTGAAGCCGCCACGCTCTTGTTGTCGATTCCTTAACACGCCTGCCGGCTTTTGGGTGAGATTCCAGGGCCCGGATGCATTGTGCCCATTGTGCCACCTGAGGATTCGATTGCTGGGACCACCAGTGTCAAGAGATCCCTTGCATCGTTTTGGGCTCAGGGCAGTCAGGAGAGTGACCTCGACATTCTTGTCCCTTGCAGGCCCCAGGCTCTGGGAGCTGGCGGCTCAAACACGGAAATCGGTTGTAGACCTTCCAGCTTTTGAAGTCCTACAAGCCGCAACGGGCATGCAACTGCTCAGATTGACGTCATGCGTGGCAAAAACACCTTTCCTGAACCTCACAGACATTCCTGTGGTCCGAAGCCTCCAGTCACCAACCTGTTGGCAACTTTGAGTTGTTGCAACGGTTGAAATTGAAATGTCAGGTCTTTCCGGCTGTGCTGGCTGTCACGCAATACGTTGCATGGCGATCGCCGGGCCTGCCCGTTCACCGAAAAGCCGTTGGGGACGTGGGATTCCACGCAGCGGCCGCTGGGGGAAAGATCCGAGGCATGACACCTTCCTGGATGTGAAACATTCGGAGCTTCGAGAAGTGCTTCATGGCGCCTGGACCGGAGTCGGAAACCTCAAAACTTAAGGTTTGATGCTGCAAGTGGCTTGTATGTTGGAAGATGTTGGAAGTGAAGCACTTTATTGGAGCCTGAAACGGAGTGAAATGGTTGAAACGGGTGGGCCAAGGCGACGGCTTGCCAGAGTGGGTGCAATCTACTGCACCATTTTCAAAATCAGGCAAGATGCTGTAGCTTCTTATCTTACTGCGCTGTGAAGGAGATCTAGGTAAGTGGTGGATCTGTTAAGAGATGTTAAATTAAAAGGTATGTTAAAAGGAAAGCTATCTTTCCGGGATGTTAAAATGTATGATAGGTGAGACATGGGTCTCGACCCATGGCAGCCAACATTGACTTTTGGCAGGGCAGAGGTGGCCTTCAGAAATTGTGGGAGGCATGGAGCTTGGTTTTCAAGCACCGGAAAATCAGCAAAAATCTGAAGAGATATGCTGCAATGCTGATCCAGCAAGCCGCGAGATGTACATAGTTTGCAGTGACCGGAAGTAGTCATTGACATTTGATTTTCTGTACCGTGCTGACAATCGTTTGCCATGATCATTGCCTTAAGATATCCTCACATTCTTTGTTTCTTTAAGAATGCTGTGGTCATTTGTATCATTTTTACCTTTTCCTTTCTCAGGCTGCCAGCTCAAATTCAAATCTCTCACCGTCCAACCCTTGGGCCCACATGTGCAGTCCACCTGAAACCAGTTGTGCTTCCGGTTAGGTAATGTGACGGATTGATGCGTGATATTTATATATATATATATATATCAGTATATATATATATATATATATCAGTATATATATATATATCAGTATATATATATATATATCAGTATATATATACATATTGTTTTTTTTGCTGTGAAGCAAGGCTTTGGAAGCAGATAGCAGGTTTGGAACTAAGTTGTTCGCCGCTGCTGCGCACATCGCCACAAACTCTATGACTTGGATCTTTGCCTGTTCGGGAGCTTGGCAACATTCAGCAGCTGTGAATTGAGGTTGGCTCATGTCACTCAAGTTTTGATCTCAGTTACAGTAGATCATGTTATATACAGTATACATAGGGTTTCATCTGAAGTTGGTGGCATCCAAAACGCTAATGGAGAAATTGGTAGCTTTTCGTGCATCAGGCATACGAAAGCTGCACCTGTCTATGTGGCAGGGGGATGTGGTGCTATCCACGAGCGTTGGCTAACGTACTTTCTGAATCGTGCAGCTGATTTGAGGTGGGCGGGATTTTGCCGCGTGTCAAAGTTTGAAGGAACAGTGCCGAGATACACGGACATATCTGGCATAGTATATCATATATCTAAAGACTTGCAGATTATATATGTAGTAGATAACAGATATTGTGCGATTGCAGTGTATGGTATTGCAATTCCATCTCTTTATTTAAATTCTGAACACCTATATGCATATACGCTTTTATCAAAGGAAGTTTAGCTGAGAAACTTCCGATATACGAACAACATCGCAGAGTAATAGAATCGCTGCGTAATAGTAGAGTCAATTAGAATCGCTGCGTAGTAGTAGAGTGAATCAATAGAATCTCTGAGTAGTAGAGTCAATTAATAGAATCTCTGAGATAGAATCTCTGAGTAATAGAGTCAATTAATGGAATCTCTGAGTAGTAGAGTCAATTAGTAGACTGAATCAATAGAATCTCTGAGTAGTAGAGTCAATTAATAGAATCTCTGAGATAGAATCTCTGAGTAATAGAGTCAATTAGAATCGCTGCGTA
>DF243031.1:698-47397 GCA_000507305.1 Breviolum minutum Mf 1.05b.01 | reverse complement strand
GATAGATGGAGAGATAGAGAGATAGAGAGATAGATAGATAGATAGATAGATTGATAGATAGATAGATAGAGAGATAGAGAGATAGATAGATAGATAGATAGATAGATAGAGAGATAGATAGATGGAGAGATAGAGAGATAGAGAGATAGAGAGATAGATAGAGAGATAGAGAGATAGAGAGATGGACAGACAGATAGGTAGATAGATAGATAGATAGACAGATAGACAGATACATAGATATAGAGATACATGCATGTGTCCATCCATCCATGTTTCCATCCATAACCTACCTACCTATCTACTTATCTACCTATGTGCCTATCTACCTATCTACCTATCTTCCTATCTAGCTGCGTGCATACATACGCAGATATAAATAAATGCGCATAGAGTGCAAGAGACAGAGAAGAGCAGAATCCAGATACGTAGATACTTCGATAGGTAGATGCATTCACAGATAAGAACAGAAGTCTCTGTGAGACGGCAAGGAGCCAAGCCCGGCAGAGAGAGAGAGAGAGAGAGATAGGTAGACGGTTAGATACCCAATCTTAGCGCATGGATGCTCAGAAAGATAGATCATAGCCATAGATGCCGAAATACATAGATACGTAGATACCTAGATATGTACATTTTGGACATTTGGACTCGTAGAAATGAAACATATACTGCTGCTTTACACAAGTATAGCATGATGATATGGAGACAGACGCACACAGGAACGCATGCGTGCAAAAGACACGAAGTTAGATGTCAGTGCAGCACAAAAGAACAATGTATTGACATTAGTACAGCATGGGTGTATATTAGTATTTATATATATATATATATGTATCTATTTTTTTGGATGCTAGCGAAGGCGCAAAAAACTTGAAATGTTTTTGGTCGCACTCCTGGGGCCTGGAAGGTGCCGTGGAGCGAGTAAAGGTGCTGGAGACAGCCTTGCCGCCGTCACAATCAGGATATTGCAGAATTTGCAGGTGACCTGGTATGGTTGGTAGGAAATGAAGCAGTGAGACTTGAGGCACTTAAGGTTTAGGCAATCCAGTGTTTTTTTTGTGTCACTGATGTGTGCATGGTGGTTGAGGTGGTTCTCGGAGTTTTCTGTCCGGCTTGAGCTGCCTCAGACTCGATGCTCGGTTGTTTGGCTAGTTTCCGTGTTTTTTGGGGACAACTCAGTCAGGAATTAATTCTGAGATTTGTTGGCCTGTTCTTTCTGAGAGGGCATGTTGCATATGTCAGGATATAGTCCACAGCACAAACTCTTCGTGTTCAGAAGTACTTTGGCAATGCTTTTGGCATTTCTCTTCGGCTGGGTGGGGCTGGAGCGGGCGATGGTTGCATACAGCTTTGGAGCCGTCGTGACGGTTTCCGTGGTGGTGGCCAACACCGGGCAAGCGGGCTTTTCTTTGGGTGCGATCATGACACGTTTGAACAGTGCCGTGATTGGTACTGTGATTGGTCAAGCGGTGCAACAAGTTCTAGCGGTCCAAACGGTTTTTCATGCCACCCTCTTTGGCCTTTTTGTTTGGTGCTACAGCGTCTTCTTGATCTTCCAAATTTTGCACTCACAAGATCATGCTTCTACTGCCATTCCAGTTCTGGCCATCGGAATTGGTGGGCTTGTCCCAAGCAGCGGAATCTTTCGCGTGTACAATGCCCAGATTGAGCCTTCTGCAGAGATCGCCCTTGCCGCCAGCGTGAAGTCAACGGTTTTTGGTGGTGGAATCATGTTAGTGATAGACTTGTTCCTGTATTCAAGTGCGCGAAATCTATGTCAAAACCATTTGCTAAAGGCTTTGCGCAAGTGCGAGGGCTTGCTTTTGCGAGTCATGGGCCTGCGTGCAAGTACCAGTGCTGCGAATGCTGATGGATCTTCCAATGAAGAAACCATGGTGTTGGTTCACTTAGACCAAATCGTCACCTTGTTGCCGAGTGCCAGAAAAGAACCCGCTCCGCGCGGCATTGAGTTTCCTTGGATGCTCTTCAGCTCTGTGGAACAGTCTCTTCGAATCATCGCAATCGAACTTGGAACGCTGGAGTGGATGTTGGAAGTGTCCAGTAGCTCAGAACTGGTCGGACAAGAGGAGTTGGCACCCCTGCTAACGGAGATTGAAGTCCATCTCTCCAAGATGCTCTCCAGCTCTCTTACCCTGTTCAAAGACATTTGCAAAAGAAAATTCCTGAGTGCAGGGGCTAATGATATTGGCATTGCCAGCACGATTCGCAATGACATTTTAGCCAAAGAGCATTCCAGGCTTACAAACACGCCATTGCAACCAGAGACACCAAAAGGAGCAGCTTCCACTCGGCGCCTCTCCAATCTTGCACAGATGGCTGCAAGGCGGGACTCTGACACAAAACAGAACTTCCTCGAGTTGATATCGCAACTTCGTGAAAAAGCGAAGAAAAGCCGAGGTACTTTGCCTACTTCTGACCTCTATTCTCAGATTGAACTTTTAGTCTCGATTCTGAGCACTGTTGGCAAAGAGGCTCAAAAGATTCAAATTCTCTTTGCTCAGTATGGCTAGGACACGAATTCAGTTGGGCTACATACTCCCCTACTGCATTTGCCATTCCAAGAGGCGTGGATGGACCTTTGTGCCCTATATTTTTTGTCCAGTGCTACCCAGGCGCTGGATATGTGTTGTCATTCTTTCACCCGTAGACCTGACCAATGTGAATGTCTATGGATGGCGAAAAGCGCCCCATTCTTGCCCGCTGCACGAAGTGCAGCAGGCACGACACCTGCAAAAGCCACAGACACACCGAAAAGGTCTTGGAGGATGAGATAGTTACAGTATGTTGCAGTGCTCTTTTCGAAATTGCATTGTCGGCTTCTTGTGTTCATTTACACCTTTTTCATCCTGTTTCTTTTTTTGAGGTGGATGGAAGTATTTGAATTGCTTCTGGTTCAAGGCATCAAGGCTCAAGTGAGGTGACTCACAGAATGGCCGAAAGACTTGAGTTGGAGCATGACTTCCTTGCAGCTTGGATCATGCTTCAATGCTTCATGACTTCACGATTTTTTGAAGGTGCGACTACACCTCACACCTCCTTGTCAGAGTATTTGCAAACTTTGAGGTGTCTGAGTTGATGTTTCCTGTGTTTCGCTAACATTCAATATGTAATATACTGATATATACTGTATATGTGTATATATGTGTATATCCCTGTCACAAGCTCGAGCCCCTCTTAGGACAATGCGAAGAGCTTCAATTGGGCAGCCGTGAAAGACTTGCTGCAGGCAATGTCTCAAGTTCACTTCCCCACACAGTTTACTTTGTTTCTTTTTGGGACTGTCCAAATTCCAGGTTTAGCTGTTGAGCTGTGAAGGTAATGTAGGTGGATCCCCGCGACTGAAGGAACTGGAGATGATATAATTTTGTCATAGTGCCAATTTCCGTAGCCTACGGACTTGATTCTACCACAAACACCGGTCCGGTTCTTCATATTAACCTAAGAAAAAGCAGCAGACCCGGAGCAAACACATGTCGTGGAGCTGTCTTCGATCAAAACAGTCGGATATATCCCCATTGAAATTTCCACTATAGAGATTAATGTGACTTGTGATCTCTGCCAATTCTCTTTTTTCATCAGAAACTTGCAGAGGTCCAATTCTCAAGACGTCCGTCAATTTGCAATGGGAGAATGCTCCTTCCATTGTTCTGCAGCCATGGGGGTTGACTTTGCCCCTACAAAGTGCTGACATGTTGATTCAACTCCAAGATACTGTAGTATACTTTTGTATTTCAGCTTTGCATGGGAATTGCGTGGGCTAGTCTGCAATCAGGAGAGAGATGCGGTTTGCCATGCAAAGGGGGACACCTTTGCTACACTAAGTTCCGATCGAATGACGTTAGCTAGTGGGAAAGCAATCACCTCTACAAAATGCGTCCAGCAACATGCCACACTACATAGGATTAAAGGTCTAACAGCCTCATTCCGCTTCACTTAACACCCAAGTTTTATGCTGCCCACTCCCGACAGCTGGGACAAAAGTTCTTTGTTTCTGAACAAGCTCTTGATTCATGCTCGGGGACCACTTGCAGAACAAAGCCTCGAGGAGAATCCGGACTTGATCAATGTCCAGCCATCAATGCGGTGGACTGCACTTCATCAGGATCGCAAAAAACGCAGTCTTCGCACAGAATCACCTTGGAAAATGACAGATGCAGTGCTTGAGCCGCAGGCAGCTTTTGACGGCAATGCTGAAATGGCAGATTTCCTTCTGAAACAAGGCCTTTGCATTTGCATCGTTTGGGCGATTCGGTCGGCCGCAAGTATTTGATGTCGATGTTGCATCGGGTCAGGGGCAGATCCAAATGCACAAACCCGCTCTGGCCAAACACCTGCAGAAGTTGCAAAGAACCAGGTATCACCAAGGGAGTGTTTTTTGGGGCTGTGTACAGGGTGTCAGTCCCAAGCAGGCCACGCTGGTGGGCTTGAAGTCTGAATGAAATCCCAAGTGTGCAAACATTGAGACATGTTCATGCAGCTTCATGCATGTAAATTATATGTGTAAATATATATATATATATTCTTGAATTAGACAGCTCTCGAAGTTCTTGTTTAATGCCATTGCGGTGTCGCTTTGGTTTGTAGTGCACTTGGCAGATGGTCGTTGATGGCAGGCTGTGAAGGACCTCATCGAAACGAAGGCTTCTGGAGATGCAGAGAAAGATGAGCCGCCCAAAAAGAAGGCTACCGGCCACAGCATGTGGCAGATGTGGAAGGACTTGTGGGATCTCAGGAGAAGCTGACACATGAAGACAATGAAGACCCAAGCCAAAGCAACATTTCATTAAGCAACAAGAAACAGTGTTGAAATATCCAGCCCTTGCCTCATTATGCACCACTGCCCATTGCTAGTGGCACAGGCAAAGAAGATGCGAAACTACCAGCTTAACATCAACAATGCCGTAGACAAGGCGTTTGTGCGATCATGCAATCACCAAGACATTTCTTACTTTTTTTGTGCATGACGACTTGTGAAACCTCAGTCTCAAAAGTTCCTCCGCTTGTCACCATGCAGGAATATGAAGGAAGCAGCCTTACCGATATCGCAGCTGCTCCAACATCCGCCTTGCAAGGTGTTGCGCAGAAAGGACGTGAGGTCTTGAAGCTGCTCGGCCAGCATATCCTCACTGCTTTTTTTGCACGGAAACTCCTTCCGGTAGTGAGATGCTGATTTTTGTGCCCGCGAGGAAATTCAAAGTTCAGACTATCAGTTGCTTCGACTGCACAGAACTTTTTGGTTTCAACATGTCTCCATAATTTAGATCAATGCTGTTTTTGGACCATCTTCTTGACCCGGGAGCCAGGCGACTTGGGCAATTGGAAGTTCTATCGTATCGCAAAGGCCATTCTTGGTTTGTCCCAGCTGGAACAAGAAGGGAAGCGGGAGGAAGGAGCGGCATTGAACATCAACAAGGCTTGTACCTCAGATTCGGACAGAACATCACCCACTGTGGGGGGTTTGGGGGGGATAGGGCCGATAGGGGCATCATTGTCTTGGAATCTCAGGCTATGGATAAGAAACATGTCACTTGGCTGCCTTGGCTTGGCTCCTTTTGTTGAAATGATATGAAATGATGTTTATTGGAGATGTCGACTGTTGAAGTTGAAGTGTTGGAAAATCAGGCGAATCATAGACCTAGGCTTTTGCCGTTTAGAAAGTTCCTGCTGATCTGACTTGAAAGTTCCTCGTAAAAGGAATGCAAGCCTCTGAAAGAGATGTTGGAGCTGCCGCCTTCGGCATTGCAGGGCTTGGCTGGCTGGGCAGATGCTGAACTTGCCAAGGTGGCTTCTAGAGTACAAGATGGACATTGTAGCGCAAATACGTTCCCAATTGTTGCCTCTCTTGTGACTGCCATTCAATAGCTGCTGTGTTGTTTTTTTCTTCAATTTAATTCATTTGTCATTTGCTTCCTTGTTCTTGGTGGAATTTTTGACCTTTTAGACTGACTGCGAGGTTGGGATCACTACTATTGCCAAACTCGGCATCTTGGCTCAGGTACTGGAGCAAATCTAGAAGGTCGCGAAAAGTCTTGAAAGTCACTGAGGTGATTGGAAATATGCAAAATGGGCTGAATGGATCACAGAACTCTCCAAGTTCGAAAATATCGATTTCGCTAGTCTTTAAGGTGGGGTGCTGCTAATCCTGAAGGGTTTCCTTTCTGGTTGTCAACATTGTTTTTCTCGGTTTAAAATCGATCAAAGCTCTTGGACCAGTTGCAGGCTTCCTGCAATCCTGAGTGCAATTGGACAGCACATTGGAGGATGAAAAAGCCGATGCAGAAACGGCACTTGTTGTTGCCTTTTCCACTTCTACAATTTGCAGTTGGAAACAGCATTGCATGCATCCTTGAATTGCAGGCTTGCCTCAAAATTGCAAATTAATAAAGGGCTCAGTCAGGCTCAGTGACTTGTACTCTGCGTGGCGCTGGACAGTGTAAGAGTCTCAAAGCGCCCCAAAAAGTCGAAGTAACTAACAAGGCTTGTGTGATTGGCCATGGCGCTGAGACGTATCCAAAAGGAGCTGAGGTTCATAGAAAACACCGCCAATATATCTGCTGGACCCCTTGATGAGGACGACTTGTATACTTGGGCTGCAACCTTTATGATGGACCCGGGCAGCAAATCACCCTATGCTGGCGGCGTCTTTCAGGCGACAATCCGCTTTCCAGTGGACTATCCCTTCAAGCCACCGAAGGTGATCTTGAACACAAGGATTTACCACCAGAATGTGAGCAGCAATGGTTCTATTGGTCTTGACGTCCTGAAGAAGGCATGGAGTCCAGCTCTGACTATCTCGAAAGTCTTGGTGTCCGTGTACGACTTGCTGGAGAATCCAAATGTGGATGAGCCCTTAATGCCTGAGATTTCCACGCTCTACAAGGAAGATCGAGAGAAACATGATGAAACAGCGAAGGCATGGACGCAAAAGTACGCTATGATGTGAGTCTGTCGCTTTGAAGGCACGTCAAAACTAGTACTCGTTGGAGGTGTCAAAGGCACGCTTTGGCAATGTCAAAGTGGTAGCTACCGCAGATTTCGTTTCACAGAGACTTACCGCAACTAGGCTTGCCATCGAAGTGCAAATGGGTGCCAAGCGCATCTTTGATAGTTTTCTGATTCTTGCAATCTACTTCGGTTATATCTTAGCTTCAGCTCATGTCACCCGACTTGGTCCCTAGATTTGCAGAGTTTTCAGGAAGTTAAATTCCACTTTGCTGCCTGTTTGCAGCTGTAGACGTGCTCCCGACAGTCTGGCTCTAGCTGTGTTACTCCCAGGTTTGTATTGACTGGTTAGTCAGACTTTGCTTGTTCCGCTTGCAGCTTCGATGGTTGACCAGGTAGTGCTCAACGCCTTTAAACGCTTTGATCAAGATGGGAGTGGCTTCATCTCCCACGAAGAACTTGGCAAGGTTTTGCAGTCTCTTGATCCAGATGATTGGGACAACGATCGGGTGGATGAATTGATGGCAACAGCTGATGCCAGTGGAGATGGCAAATTGCAAATCACAGAGTTTCTGCAATGGATTTTTGCAGAAGATCCTCGTGCCATTGGACTTGGCTTAGGCCGTGTGGCAGAGTACACCTTCATCATCTCAGGTTGTTCTCGAGAAAGCATCAATGGAAAATATGTTCAACAAGGGAAATTCTGCAACCACCGTCCCAGCTTCTACTGTTCTGCCAACAAGCTGGTCCTCTTCTACTGGAAGGAACGGGAACAATGGCAGATCAACAAAAGGCCTGGAAGCAAATCATGTGCCCGCCTCCGGACTCCAGGGGCGCCCCACATGGCTGGTGGGAGTGGGAGTGGCTGGCAGGTGTGGAAGAAAAAGCCACACAGCTTGAAACGAGGATTCATCACGGAGCCCGAGATGAGCTGCCAGACCCCGCCGTTGCCGTCCGAGGAAGAACAGATTGCAGCCGCACCCAAGGCCATGTACACCAAAGAATATGGGACATTCTTAAAGCAGGATGAGTTGTACGGAGGACGTCCTGTGTATTACAATGAGATGTACAAGATGTTCATGATCTATGTTGAACCGCTGCAAGAATGGAAGCTGAGCTACGAAAAAAATGACAAGCAAGGTGATGAGAGAAGTGGAAAGACAAAAGGCTACTCTCCTGACATGGCCATTTGGATGGACAACGGGGAGGTGATGGATGTCTTTGCCTTCGATCCAGACAAAAGTCTGAATGCCTCAGTGCCCGAGGGCTGGAAAGATCCAGACTTCCCTCTTGCCCTCGAGAGTTTGGGCAAGCGATTTGAAGATGATGAATGTGAATGGGTTAGAGCTTTGGCGTTGTCCACAAGTCCAGTCCTCTTCAACAAGGCAGAACCATCAGACGCATGTCAAGGACAACTTGGGGATGCTTGGTTGATTGCTGCCATTGCCGCTGTCGCCGAGTTCCCGAACTACCTGAAAGACAAAATTTTCATCACAAAGGAGGCTGCCGCTGACGGGAAATATGAGCTTCAACTCTTTGATTGGAAGGGCTCAAAGGATTGGAAAACGATTCAGGTTGATGACTATCTTCCCTGTGTCCCTCGGAAGAACAATGAACCTGGACAAAAGGTTTTCTTTGCCGACTTGTCGGATGGCGAGATGTATGTGCCGCTCTTGGAGAAGGCCTTTGCGAAGATGTTTGGGTCCTACCAGGAGTTACACTATGGAGACACAGCCATGGCCTTTGCATCACTCACAGGCTGCATGGAGGTGAAACGTTATGGGGCTCATCTGGGGAACACCAAGGCTTTGACCAAAGCCAGTGGAACTCAGGTGAAGTGGAAAGTCACCGCAAGGGATGGTCTGACAGTTCGGGTGAAGAATGACTTGACGAGCACCAAACTTGGAACGCTCGCCAGGCATGCAGTGATTGAAGAACTAGACCGTGACTGCAACCGCATTTTCTTCAAAAAGCTTGAAGGCGAGGGTCCAGAATCTGGGTGGGTCTCATACTATCGGGCAGGAAAGAAGGTGGCCGAGCGGACCACACCGGTCCAATGGGGTTACAGTGGTGCCAAAGTGGGAGACCGCTTCAAAAAGGAAGACATTGAGCCCATAGAGGGTGACATGTGGACGAAGTTAGTAGCAGCAGACAAAGACAATGATTTGATCGTGGTGGATTTTGAATTCAAAGGTGTCAACCCTTCAGGGAGGCCGATTTATGGCACACGACCTGATGGTTTGATGCCAAAACATGTTTACTCCGTGCTGCGAGCTGTCGAGATTCCTGGCTCGGTGTGGGAGGATCCAAAGCGAATGGTATGTTTGAGGAATCCATGGGGTCGTTGTGAATGGAAAGGCCCTTGGAAAGATCAAGGTGATGAGTGGACAGCCAACGATGAAATTGCCAAAGAGTTGAAACCTGGCAGCAAATTTGATGGCTTGTTCTGGATGGCATTTGATGATTTTGAGTGGTGCGCTAACATGGTGACCATCGTGCCAGCGAAGATTCCGACGAAGCGTGGAGATCATGAAGAAGAAGATGATGCTGGTGAAGAGTGAACCGACCAAATAGAACCCAAAGGGGTTTCACCCAAATGCGGGTGGCAAGTGCAGAGCTTCAGAGGGGTTTCAAGTTTCAACGGCGTCGTTATACTTATAGATAGACTTAGATACATTAAATGTCATATAATGTCATACATGCACGCTTTGGCGACAAAAGTGAAAGGAGTAGAAAATTATTTGGGAAACCTTAGATCCATGCACTCACGACCATCCTTGAAATGCCAAAGGCATTGTGAGGGTAGACTGGGCTTGGTTTCACAAGAGCCAGCTGATGCTCAGAGAGCAATCAGGCAAACGTTTGTGGGCTGTATGGCTGTATGGTATGGGTCGGTATGGGCCATCAATTTCTGAAGGTTACAAACGGTTGTTGTAGTTGGTAACCTCTCTTGCCATTCGGTTTCATGTCACGGGCCACGCTTGGGTTTCTGTGTTCTTCTTTGCAGCTTCCATGTTCCATTTTTGCCCGAAAGAAAGCTACGCTAACAAACTCTCAAATGCAAAAGCTACTGCAGAGCAAAGGAAGAGACAGACATGATTACAATTGAATAATCTTGAAAGGCTGTAATTCTGTGCTAGAAGTGTCCACTTGATTGTGCGTTTGCGCCAGAGACATCCGATGGTCTGACATACAACCTATATATATTAAAACTTGAGCACCTGTTGCTGTAGAGCAATTTTTCTGAAGGTCCTGGAACGGTACTTCAGCATCCCATTGGATCTTCTGATATGAAGGCTAGTGAAAGGCTATTATTCAATGAAGCCGAACTTCTCCAAAACTTCTCGTGGCGAAGCAGTGGCCAACTAAAGGCTTGACCCATGGCGCCTCCAAACTTCATCAAAGTGGCGCAGCTGACGCCGAACGCCTTGAATGTCGATCTTGTCGTCAAGGCCTGGGGGTGGAGAGCAGCTTGAGAGACAATGCAACTCGCAATGCAAAATGGTAGACAGACAACGCATCATTTTATCATACTTTGCCCTCGCCGTACTTCTCCATAATTCCATAGGCGTACCTTGTTGTCTGGTAGACCACACTTTGCTTTCAGATGTAACTGGTGGAGAGGTATGGATAGGTATGGATAGGTATGGATAGGTGCATTGATGATTCTTGTTGTCTTTTTCGATCTTTGTGTTTGAGTGGAGTTGGAGTGACGGAGCAATGCAGGTGCTGTGCTGTGATGCCAGCTTGCATTGCTTGAACGATGGCACCCAATTCAGCTCCGCAACCGTCGGTGACGAAACAGGGACGGTGGGTGCCCAAGTTGAAGATTGGAGATGGAACAGAGCGAACGGAGATCCAAGAATGGACAGTGGAGACAACTTGAGCCCTTGAAGTGTCTCGCAGAACTTGTTGCTGGGACCTGTTCACTTTTCGGGCAGTGACCGATGAGAGTGCTTGTCTCCAGAGTAGCAGTGGATAGAATTAGACCATAGGTGCGGGTGGGTCGAAATGACCGACTTTGCAGGTCCTTCTCCGTTTGCCAGCGCAGCAGGTGCTAATCGAGCTCTGTAGGTCCTTAGCTTCTATCAAAGTTTAGCAATAGGGAAAGGATTCTGTCACCAAGAGCTCTGACACTACAACTGATACCCCGTTGTCATTGCAAAGCGCCGAGGGGTCATTAAGGGTCTCGCCTGTTAGACCATGCCCTTGTGGAAGTAAAGCACATGCTGGAAGTGAGGCTCTAGGTCTTTTACTCTCATTCTCGACATTGTCTGAATCCGATGTATATGCTTTCTTTGACAAAAGTCTTTGCTTCGTCTCGTTTCCAGTTAACCATCTGCTGCCTGAAGGCTCGCCTGTGCGACCCTGGAAGTACGCTAGTGCTGCGGAGTGTGAGAGCTGAGATGTGTCATGCACAGC
Organism: Breviolum minutum Mf 1.05b.01; assembly: GCA_000507305.1. Classification (NCBI taxonomy): domain Eukaryota; class Dinophyceae; order Suessiales; family Symbiodiniaceae; genus Breviolum; species Breviolum minutum. Next base: position 36,015 of record DF243031.1, on the reverse strand, counting down.
TTGGACAGCTTGGGCAGCTTGGGCAGCTTCGGCTTGAGCTTGGAAGGCATGGAGCTTCAAAGATCAGACTGATAAACAGGGAATATAAGTTGCATAAGTTGATTGAACAGCATTTGGTGTTTTGGTGCATGGCTCATGGTGCATCCAGTGAATCCCCAAACCGAAGCCTCAAGCAGTTGTTTTGAGCTGTGTGATGTGTGTGTCTTGCAGATGGAGCCGGCTGACCCCACTGACAGAGTCTGCTGCCTTCGTTCCCAACGTGCAGAGAGACATATCAGCTGTCTGGGGCTTTGAGGCTTTTCGGCTTTTCCAAGTTGATCATTTCTGAGCGCTTTTCATTCTTTGGCCGCTAAGGTGCAGTACTGCTTGACAAGGTGAAATGGACCTGGACGGGCAGCTGCAACTGTGCCAAGTCTGAGAAAAAGATGCCTGGTCTGAAGACATTCCTATCAAACCTGGGTGAGTGGCAAACTGGCCCAGTCTTCACCAAAATGCGGTGCAAGTGTTGACATTTCAAGGTAATTGTATGATGGGAAAGTTACAATGATGCTTCAGTTTGGTCTAGGTGTTTACTGCTCAAGTGCGTGGCTAGTTGCAGGGTGCTAGAGAGGTAGAGCAGGCATGGGAAAGACACGTGTGATCTCGAAGGGTTACCGACATGGCACTCGTGACAAGTATTCCAAGAAGTACAGGACCAAGGGAAGACCTGGTTTGGCCAGGTACTTGGTGAACTTCAAGCGTGGAGACTACGTGGACATTGTTGCGGACCCCTCCATCCAGAAGGGATTGCCATACTCGTTCTACCATGGCAGGACTGGAATTGTCTTCAACGTGAACCGCAACGCCCTGGGAGTTGAGATGACCAAGATTGTGGGCAACCGCCAGTTGCGCAAGCGCATCCATGTCCGCATTGAGCACGTGCGCAAGTCTCGATGCAACGAAGCATTCCTGCAGCGAGTCAAGGAGAATGACAAGAAGAAGCAGCAGGCCAAGAAGGAAGGCAAGAGCATTGTGTGCAAGCGTGTTCCTGAAGGACCCAAGGAGATGAAGACTGTGACAGCTGAGCCTGACGATGTTGAGGTGCTGGCACCCCTGCCCTTCGTTGAGAATTACTTCTGAGAGCCCCAAGAGCNAACGTTCCTTCAATGACAGAAATGTGTTGCTGCATGTTTGGCGATCCAAAATGAAGTTGACCTTGAACCGCAGGTGTTTACTGCTCAAGCGTGTGGCTAGTTGCAGGGTGCTAGAGAGGTAGAGCAGCCATGGGAAAGACACGTGTGATCTCGAAGGGTTACCGACATGGCACTCGTGACAAGTATTCCAAGAAGTACAGGACCAAGGGAAGACCTGGTTTGGCCAGGTACTTGGTGAACTTCAAGCGTGGAGACTACGTGGACATTGTTGCGGACCCCTCCATCCAGAAGGGATTGCCATACTCGTTCTACCATGGCAGGACTGGAATTGTCTTCAACGTGAACCGCAACGCCCTGGGAGTTGAGATGACCAAGATTGTGGGCAACCGCCAGTTGCGCAAGCGCATCCATGTCCGCATTGAGCACGTGCGCAAGTCTCGATGCAACGAAGCATTCCTGCAGCGAGTCAAGGAGAATGACAAGAAGAAGCAGCAGGCCAAGAAGGAAGGCAAGAGCATTGTGTGCAAGCGTGTTCCTGAAGGACCCAAGGAGATGAAGACTGTGACAGCTGAGCCTGACGATGTTGAGGTGCTGGCACCCCTGCCCTTCGTTGAGAATTACTTCTGAGAGCCCCAAGAGCCAGCTACAAATGGAAGGCTTCAGAGCTGCGAGCAGAAAAATTGTTCTTGAACAAGTTGCAATGGGAAGTACTTGGCTGGAGAGTTTTCTGGTCTTACGAGAAGGCTTGTTGTGTCTAAAAGCGGGTCAGGAGACATCCGAACAGAGACCACACCCTTGAATGACTCTGATGGTGATGGAAATGGTATCCAAAAACACATTTCTTTTTGTACATCAGGCAGGCCACTGAGAAGACGTTTCAAACAGTTCTAAATAGTGAGAATCAGATGTCACACCACCATGTCCATCCACATCCCATGTTGATTTTGTTTGTTGATTCATATGTATTACATATATTAAAAAAGGAGCATAGGGTATTTTGGTTATGGCATGCGTTGTGTCGAGTCATTAAGTCCTTGTTGCTTGGCTCCGTGCTTTGTTAGCGGCACGCGGCGAAAGCGATGAGCCAAGCGTCCTCGGCCTCAGTCCACCATGGAAACCTTTTCCAATGTTCGCACAGGTTGACCATGGTTGGATGCATTGGAAAATGCACCACATGAAACGAAAAGCGTCAAGTACTTGATTTTCTTGTCTCCTTGTAGTTGGATGTGTTCCATTGTCCATTGGTATGCACTCAGAGATCCACAGATGTTGGGTTTGAGGCCCGGGGGAGGCAGCTCTACTGCGAAGACTGGACCTCATGTGAAGTGGCAGCCTTATGACATTCTGATGATCCTCAAGTCTACAAGCCGATATAGATACAATCATGCTTCCTCCACTCGTCCCATTTTGATTTGCATGAAGCCTTACCTTAGGGCTGATATCATGACGTATCTATTAAATTTATTATTTACATATACCGGGGGCTAGAGTAGATATGATACTCTAGATACTTTGGGCAAATACGAAGTGTAAGCTTGAAAAGGTCAGAGCTTGAGGACAAATGAGGTTCAAACTTTTGTGTTCTGTGTTTGGTCGCACTGCCGGGAGCTGAGGTATGGCGTCTCCGATCCAATTTCGTTGCAGGCGAGGCAACAAGCAGTGGAAGTCGTCATGTGTGGCCGTTTATCAATTTGAATCAATCGCTGCATGAAATCCAAATGTTGGAAATAGTATTTTGTGCCCAAGTCAGGAAGCCGAGCCACATGATCTTGCACTGAGTGAACGGTCAGGGGCCCGGCCGATGAGCTGTTGGTCTACGACGGAAGGGGCCAATGGCTTCATAGTCCTGGAATGTGGTGACAAACTAGCAATTCTATTGTGCATCATTCCCCCAGGCAGTATTTGCGATACAAGTTGGGGATTTGATCACTTTGAACATATCGCCGCATGCCTGTGCTAGATGCCTTGAATTGAATGCTCATCACGCGTCTCTTTCTTTCCATTCTTACTGATTTCATTGGCGATCATTCTGCTATGTGCTGGAATCAAATTTTGCTACACTCTCATGCAGCCCAGCAGTTGAGGATGAAGGAAGAGCTCGAGATGGTTTTTCCGACTGAGACCAGTGAGGGCATGGAAAGACGTCAGGAGAGGTCTCAGATGCAAATCATTTCAGGGCTATCGACACTGGCAATGACTGGCTCTTTGACCATGTGACAAGCTTCGTGCCAGGGTGTTCTGCAAGAGCTGGAAAGGCTTTTCCATGTCCGAGCCCTAATGTGAAAGCCTTTTTGGTTGACGGATAAAGAGGTAAAATTTGTAGAAACCTATCAACCATAAACGGAATCAGTATCCCAGAACCCTCTACTCACAATATTGATTCTGCAGTGCATAGCAAAGATGTTTGGCCGAATCTAGCAAGACTTTGCTGTTCTGACATCTATGTCACAAAAAACACAAGAGAGATCACTGTTAAATGGTGACGTAAGTGAAACCAGGAATGGATGTCGAAGCAGTGCCAGCGTCTTGGTTTGAGCCCTCTAAACAAGACCCAGGCATGACGCATCCAGAAAGTTTTTGCGCACGGCCAGTGTCAAGTGTCGTCAAGAGACTCAATGGCTTAGGTGTAGAAGCAAATCTCCCCGAGGAAGAGATCAAAAAGTCTCGGCCTTAAACACCCATTTGATTGTACGAACTCTACTGTAATGTTTCCAACAACTGCACCTTGGCAGGTCCACTGTGAAGATTACAACTCTCGGGTCTTATAGGCAAAATGCACTGCACACAAATCATCTCTTGAAGCTGATTTGCTTTATGTTATGCTAATGGTTCTTGGCTCCACGGCAGGCTGGGTGTTGTCCATCCCGGAAGCGATATTGATACTCTTTGCATTGCCCCGATGGAGCCTCAAACAAAGAGAGGGCAAATGACGTCACAGTTAAGCACACAAAATGTAGAGGCGTGCAATTTGCAAGACTGTGAGACAGGTTCTTGCTAATGTGACAAAACTTGAATTCAATAAATGTTTGAATTCAACACATTCCAATCAAAGAACCGCAAGAGGTACTACACTATCTAGTAGATGATCTAGACGCTTTTTCACCTTTTGCATTAGTGAGGCCGTTCATTCGACGAGAAGACTTCTTTTCAACGCCTCTTTGCTGTGATTTGAGTGTCGGCTATGGCATATCTTGTAGCTATATGTTCTGGAAAGCAAAGACTTAAAGAGCATGTACATATTTGCGCTTGGAAGGGAAGTCAGATACATGTCTTGATACATTTTATTGTTTGCCATTCTTATATTGCAGCTCCGTGTGGAATCCAACAGGTTCGCAGCCGTGCTGGAACAACATGTCCTTGCCTCGGGTCTGAGAGATGAATGAGCGCAGTGAGCACCATGTCCTCTGTGTGCCAAGAGGAAGATGTCAATGAATGTGTGCCCATTCCAGACGCGTGCTCCCAACACGTGAGATGCAACTACGACTCAATAACTTGTGACTCGTGACTCAAGACCCTCTCGACTTTCTTTTCTTCTTTCCGCCAGGTATACTCCTATCATCAAATTGAAAATGCGAGGTGTCTGTCTGGCGACCCAGATATAGATATTGTGAAGCCGTGGCACAAGGCGTGTGAGGTAGGCATCAAGCATATCACTAGCCAGTCAGCATTCAAGATTAAAGATCATTCAATTCAAATTGCTAATATTTACGCACTTCTCGTTTCACCCCAACCTTTGTTTGTGCAACCCGTTTTGATAGTTTTTTTGAACGTCATTTTTGGCATCAATGGATTGGCAATTGACCTGCCAGGTATTGACCTTTTATTTGCTCGACTGGCACGTCCACCGGAAGCTGAAGTTGCAGAGGAGGCACTGCAATGGGCCCTGAAAACATGAAAACTGAACAAAATATCAGCACCGGCACATGAACTGAAATCTCAGCATGAAACAAGGAAGCTTGTGGACATTGCGTTTGCATTCTTAATCCCTTCTAGTACTTTGTACATGCTAATTTACAACAACTAATGGTTCTGGTTGCAAGCCAGGTTGTGAAAGAAGACGAGGTCTTGAAGAACATGGATGACAAGAGTGTCTCTTTCTCAGATGTTTGTTTGAAGGTCCCAACATGACCCAATGCAATTACATACATGAATTCTTGGAGTGGAAGTCATGGCTTGGCGTTTCGGTATCCACCTGAGGTTCGATGTTTGAATGGATTCCGGGCTCCTTGGCCGGAAGAAAGAAGACACCCAAAAGCGCAACGACAAAACACTTTTTGGGACTCAGGTTGCAGATCAAATCTTGAAGCTGGTGCCCAACCAGGACCCCACTCGGTGTCACAAACAGAACCACCCGCAAATTGAAACTAGTTAGGAGCTAGTGACAAGTTGATTTCATGCCTATATCCTTGTGGATTCTAGATTTGACACTTTCCTAGCATGAAAACCGGAAGGAAACCTTCCGCCGGACGCTGCGCTTCATCAAGCTCGATCCTCAAAACAGGATCGATCTTGAAGTAATCAATCCACTCCGAACATGTGGCTGCAGGTACTGGGCAAGACGAAGAGGGATCTACTCTAACATCGTGGGCTTCTTTGGAGGGACATCATTTGCTTCAAACGCAGACTGACTGAAACTCCAATGCTGTGCTGCTCGCAAGCTACATGCCTCTATGTTTCTGTGACTATCTTTACGCAGGATCACATGGTCATTGCTTGTTGCACGGATATGCCAGAGACCCTAAGCAATCCGACGGAGCAGTCTGTTCCTTTTGATGTGAGAAGCGACTGAAGGTCAGCTATATCCATACTATGCGCCCAACCAATTGGTGAACAGGCACAGCCATGGGCTCATGTCTTACATTTCTCACTTTGCGAGGTGAAATTTGAAGAATTGTGCACATGTCCTGGAAGCATTGCTTCCACGGTCACAGGTTTTTCCGCCTGTACCACCAATGGCAGTGGAATTGGGCGAGGTGCATGTAGGGTTGGTGCCAATGCTCCAAAGATCTCCAATGTGTAAAGGTTACGACCCTTGCAGTCTTTCCGACCGTTCAGCTGTATGTTCACTTTGGAGTTGGAAGGCCAGTGACGCTTTGTGACATTTTGGAGTATCCCGTTGGGTCCTCAGCATAGAAATGAAGGAATGAAGGAATGGAGGGTAAGCGGAGAGGTGGCGGTGTCCAACCTTGGGTGCAGATCCGTAGCCATGGGGATTGACTTCGAAGACACGCTGTCACTGGTGCTGTTCAAGAACTTGGCGGTGCCGCATCATTTCTTTGGCGTTGTATGAAATCAGCCCTGAGGCTACGGTTCCAGGCATGTCGGCTTTCAAGGTGTCCGGTGAAGTCTAAATTTGCTAAATATTGCTTTATGCATTTCGATATAGCATCTATATTGACCTTTCCGGCCTTTCAAATTGACATTGCCAGGTGTGGAACCCAAAGACGAACCCAGCCGACAGACAACATGCTTGATGCCAAGTTTTTTTTGGGCGAGTTGGGTGTGGGTCTTGTTAGGTGTCTTTGAAACGTCTGGATACCTCATCCCTGTGTATTCACCGCACTGAGTATAACTTATCTACCCTGCGTGCACGCTCTTCAACACATTATGGGATGACAACACCCCCTAAGATTCAAATCGTGGCATGCCAGACGGTGGGTGGCTTGAACTTACTGAGTGACTTTCTTGTAGCAGATCTGTGAGGTTATGCCAGTCATTACTCCAGCATTCCCATCGATGAACTCCACGCACAATGCCTGGCCCTCTTGTGTTCATTGACAGATGTCACAGTGGGCAGCTTCGAAAGACATGGTTTAGTGCTACGCCGCAGGTTACGGAAAGTACCAAGCGCATTTTGCTGGATGAGCGCGGTGCTAGGATTTTCGGCATCCTTGCATCGCTAGACCTTAACAAGAAAGTTGCAAGATGCACAAGGTGCACAAGATGCACCGACTTGGCCCTGAGGTTCAAACGAGGTTTCGAGGTGGTGCAGAATGTTGAGGGAAACAAGGCCTGAAGAAATGCGCTCATGGAGACCTGTAAGTCACGTCCTGCTTGAATCCTTTGGCATCCCCGGCGGTCAGGCTGATTGGTGTGATGTGGCGGCCCGAGATTTGGGATAATTAGGCTTGGTTGGGGCGGCAAGAAAACTCGTGGATTCAAGGTCTATGCGCCTTTTCCCTTCTTCCAAGAGTTCAAGCACTTCCTTATGATAGAGGCAGGGTGTGAAATGATCAGCAGGTTACTTCTGCAAGGTTTGTGCATTTGCAAATATTTTTTAGGCATCGGGGCTATGTCCAATGTTTTGATTGATCACGATCGATGATTTGGTTGAGTTCACTTAATTTCGCAGATTGTACTATTGCTATAGATGATGCAAACACCTGAAACGCCTCTAACGGCTTTGCTTTGAGCAGCATGGATAAAACAAGCATTTGTGAAGAGAAACACACAACACGTTGGTTTGTGTTCATAGACATGCATCCGTCTTGGAGGGTTCCTATTTGTGGCGGTTGCTTGCGTCCGATCCGTTTTTATGCGTTGCTGAAGACAGGGGGTTCGCTGACTTTAAGAGGAAGACGTAGCGCAAGAACCATGCAAAGTCAAGTTAGACAGCGCGCTTTAAAACTTGTTCGACTGCAATGGCCGATGGTTGCGGGATTCAGCTGTGAGTGGTATCGAAAAGCTTGAATCTTCAGGATGAGACTCTGAGTAGGGTTTGAAGATTTTTGAAGACTGAAATTTTTGTGTCGAAATTGGTGAGCTTCCCATGGCCCAAGATCCTTGCCAAGTCCGAAGATGTGTACAACAAGAGTGGGCCTCAAGCAGAGCCACAGGTTCAAGTCAGGCTTCTCGAGTCAGCTGCAAGTTTTGGCCTGTAAGTCTTTTGACTAATGAGGTTCAGTGGCTGGGTTGAGAGCAAGCTTCGCATTTTGGTGATGCAACTGGAAATTGTGGGGTGCTTGTAGGAAGACCGAACTGAACCGGACCGATTGACCGATTGACCGATGTCTTTCTGCATTCAAAGACGAACGACGAACTCTCCCAGCTGTTCGAAGCCTCAGGTGGACGGCATGAGAATTCACCCGAACCCTATGCAGCGCACTGCTCAGGGCTCCAAGGGGCAAGTTGGACACCAAATCTCTCAAGTTCACAAAGATCCGCAGTAAAAAAAGGACATAACGACGTAACATGACGGAAGCATATAAATAGTATAAATGCATGATCTCATGGGCTTTTGCAAAACCACTTCGTTACCAGGTATGACGTGCTGGAAAGCGATGGAGAGTGGCCGTTTGGGTGCCGCCCTTAAGATGAGTGCCATCCTTGTGGCCCTGCTTTTGGACTGTTACTGAGGTGCGGGATGTTTCTCGGTATGCAATTCACGCCGGAAGCTGGAGCGCTTCAACCTCAGCATTCAACGGCTTTTCCCTTCAAGTGACCGCGATTTACATAGCTGTGTGCAGCGTGGCCGCCCGGATTTATTTGGAGGCACTCATCACTCCAGATCGATTTGCGCCCAGCAATCACATCATTTATGGAGGCCACATGCAGTTCCGTAAGCAGATGTTTTGAAGGTGATCTGTGTGTGTTGGCTTGGGGGAAAAGAGACAGGAATCCTTGGTGAAGCCCCTCCCACGAAAATTCAAGGATGAAAGGTTTGCTACTGTACCCTCAGGTGATTCTGACTTGGACCGAGAGAGCAGGGACCTCAATGAAAGTTCCAAAGTCAAAGACTTAAAACTGCATGATTTTCAGATGATCTCTTACTGTGGCAGTGGTACCGAAATCCCAGTTTTTCCGTTTTGAGCATTCTCTCGTTCGACTTGGGGAGTCGTTCATGTCTCGCCCTCCTTTTTTCTCCTTGTTCTAGGATGCTCACCCTGGACAGTTCCGGCTCCGCCTCCGACGCTTAGCAGCGCAAGTGCCTCAAAGTTTAGGGGGAGGAGCGGAAGTCCAAAGCGGATTCGGTGGGAACAAAGCAGAGAAACAGGTGCAGGGCCTCACGAATGGTTTCCATACTCTGGCATGGCACACCCCATTCGGCTAAGTCAGCATTCATCCTAGCCGGTGCTTGGAAGGGATCTGAGGAGCTGGCAGTATCTAAAATCCCTTCATATTAATAGGGAGCCAAGGGGCTACCACCAGGTTTCCAAGCACATTTTATCATCGTAGCTAGCTTGTTTTTTGATTTTTTAGTTTCCGCGGCGGATGAGTCATCGTAGCCAAAAACATGACACACATTTTGTCTGCACAGGTGCAGACGATGAAGAAGGTGACAACGACGACGATAACAACAAAAGTCATGGGGATGGCAATGTCTACGGCGATCAAAACGCGAATGCTCGAACGATTCCAGCTTATACAAGTCATTTGCACCATGTGGCGGAAGACCAGCCACAAACCTCATAAAAGTCACCCACTCTCATGATGGTCGTCGTCGCCACCGCCACCATCATCATCATCATCATCATCATCATCATCATCATCATCATCATCATCATCATCATCATCATCATCGTTACTGTCGTTTTCATCAATGCCATCAGTGCAATTCTTACCATCATCACCGTCGTTCTACACATTATCATGGGAACAGTGAATTGACGCCGCTGACATTTGTTTGTCTTCTGATTCTTCTCGCTCCATTTAACTTATCGTCTTCATTCCAGTGTATCGAAGTCTATGTTTTTGGTGAGGTCAGAGTTGCCTCAGTATGCCACAGATCCAGAGGCTGCAAGTTTTCAAGTTTTCCACAGGTCAAAACTGCAAACTTATGGCGTGCGATGCTCTTTGCCTGCAGGGCATCTCTCGAAAACGGAAGCCTGAGGCGTGGCACTTGACTATCGTCTACGGTGCTTGTGCCCCCTGTTTTGCAACTTCAGACAACTGTCAGGCCGAAGATAAGGCACCTAAATCCAGAAAGAATAAATAGAAAACATATTTAACAAACAAAAATCATATAATTCATACATTTCTAATTATATCATTTCTCTTTGATGATTTAATGGTGGGAATTATTCGACCAAAATTGGTTACATATTTTTTGATATGTTTTTAAAAAGATTATTACATAAAAGCGATCGAAGAAATTTAAAAGCGCGTTTGGATCCCAAAAACACGTAAGCATGAGCAACTCCCAGGGCGAATTAAGAAATACAGCTTTGGCTTTCTCGCCACTCTGGCGAAATTTCCAGGAATGTTCGGCTTTTTTGAAGAGTCCATTTTGTTTTAAGACTCATGTCGTGTCTTTCCACAACGGACAAGAAAACAAGCAACAGTGGGAAAGAATGCTTTTTGAAGAGAGTCGAAAAACACCTATTTGACAGACATACTACAGAAAAAACATTTTACTATATATACAGCTCCTTATTTCAGTAAAAGATAGTAAAAGATTGATGTCTTGGGCTGCTCAAAAGACAAAACACCTTGAGGAAAACCTTCTCGCAGATTTTTTGTTTTTAGACTCGGACATTTTCATCGGCTACAGGACTGAGAAAACACAAAAAACTCGAAGAAAACCAGAAAGAAAACAAAATGTTGGGGGAAATGTTGTGCCCAAGGATTTCCAGTGTTTTTCTCTGCAATGAGCTACCACCATGCACGAGTTGGCAGCCGGAAGTACAGACAAAGAAGACCGCCATGGTAAAGGTTAACCTGAAACCGTCGAACACGGCATTGCAACAAATGTGCGAGATTGGCACTAAGAAAGGTGCTGACTAGATCCTGGACAGATGCAATGGGTCCGTGAATCATACCCGTATGTTGCACAATTAAATATAATGAATTAATACTAATAAGTATATTATGGGCATTTACCCATTTGACCTGCTAATTTGCAATACGAATATTTAATTTCTAAAAGGATATTGGACCCGAATTATTATAAGAGCTACCACATTTCTTTTCCTGCGATTTGCGACTCTAAATTTTCCATGAAATCGGTAAATAATATTAAAAAAAAAATAAAAATATTTTTGCTATATAAAACCGATTATAATTGGGTAATAATAATCTTTATTTTTACGAATTTATATTATAAAAAAATAAAAAAAAATATTTTTATTATATAAAACCAATTATAATTAGGTAATAATAATCTTTATTTTTACGGATTTATATTATAAAAAGATTAAAAATTCTCTTAAATATTTTTATAAAAATATTATATATATATTTAATTCTATATTAAAAAATCTTGTTTAAAAAAAAAAATATTATTTTTNTAATAAATAAACAAAATATATATACTAAAATAAATTATAAACATATAAATATAAATCAAAATCAAATATTAAAAATTAAATCAAATAAAATAATTATGAAAAAAAAATAAAAATAAATTCAGGATATAAATAGACCAGTAATAACCCGCTCCCTGTTGTGGAATAGGTAGGCCCTGTGGAAAGGGGTCGGGGTCATTAAATCTCCAACAAACAGCAACGCAACTGATAGGGTGAGATAAAATAAGTTGATATAAGGCAACATAAGATTGGAGTGTGTTGGCTAAAAAAACCCAGAGAATTTAGATACAGAAAACGAGTTACTCTCAAAGAAAATTTGACAGGCATGATACGAGGAATTAGATTGTGGTTGATGGTGATGAAAATATATGGGGTATGTGGGCAGAATATTGACATAAATATGTATCTAAATATATATCCTTAATCCTACCCTCAACAAAAATATTCCTAATCAGGTGGAAAGGCAAAAGTGGAACACCAAACGGTGCATTTTTGGAACACCCCGACCCCCTAATTCTGCTGGGGTTTAGCGCCAAAAACCCAAAAAATGGAACACCATTTGGCCGTTTTCTGGAACACCATTTGGCCATTTTCTGGAACACCATTTGCCAGTTTTCTGGAACATGTTGATACATTCATTTTAAACTAATTAATGTATCAATGTTTTTTACTAACCTATTTTCTATGAGCGACCTTAGGGGGGTGTTGGATGATGATATGATGGTTAAAAATGAATGAGGAACATTTCTTTTTGATGATGTGATGGATGTGAAGAAAAATGGAGGAATGATAAGATGATGGGTGCATGAAATGGGTTGATGGGTGTGATTTTTCTTGGTGATATGGAGGGTGAAAAATGATGCGTGAAAAATGGATATGGTGGATCCTACCCCTAAGGCCTCACTACTTCTGTAGCAAGTCAGCCACGTAGCTAGCCAACCATCACCCAACCGAACAGCTAGCCAGCCACAAAGCTACCCAGCATTATAGCTAACCAACCGCAAAGCCAGCCAGGCCACATTGGCAGCCAGCCACCGAACCAGGCAGCCACTCGTAGCCAGCCACCCAATAGCTAGCCACATAGGCAGCCAGCCAGGCATCCTAGCCAGCCAAACACTTAGGCCAGCAACATAGATGGCTAGCCAACCACATAGCCACCAGCCACAATCAGCCTCGCTCGTGGTTACCTACATAACTATGACCAGTTACTGGATCAGCCGGCTGCAAGGGCAAACAACTAGCTATATAATCAGCCAGGCAGTGACCAGCCACATAGTCAGCCAGCCATAGACCCTAGTCACCGATATAGCAAGCAGCCTCATCACCGAGCTGCAAACATAGCCAGCCAGCCACAAACCCAGCCAGCCATCGCCAGCCAGCGACATGCCGCCGGATACAGGTGCGCAAGCTCTAAGTTTTTTGCTTGCTACTTGGGTTTCTCCAGCACCAGTTGAAAAAGATTGGCAAAACAGTGTCAGGAAACACAAAGATCTGAGCCCGAGTCAAGCAACCAACCAGGTACTAGCCAGGAATCCTGCACCAGAAAAGTACTTAAAGAGAAAAATGACATACTGTAATTGAAAAATAGTAGCAGAGAGACATGTTTTAGTTACAGATTACATTTGAAAATCCAATCAGCGTGAGATGTTAAAACGTGGTGATAGAGAATTGTGAGAACTTACGCCTACAATAAAAGTTAAAATTTGGAATCCGGCAAAATTGAAACGACCAAATTTGCATTCGCATTTGCGGGCTCCAAAACCTGGTCCAGAAAGCCCTGTTCCACATGCCGAGATGGGGGCGCCAAATGCTGCAACCATTTTCAGCGAAACAAACTCGGATCACAATCATGTGGGTGCTTGTCGGAGATGCACAGCTTCACACATTCCAACAGCGACGTAGCGGACTATTTTCATCTCAGCCGTTTTGGCGCAACTGTTGTGGAAACGATTCGATGGCATCGGGCATCATCCCTTCATCGCCATCCTGGCAACCCAGGCAGACCCACTTGACCTGTAGAAACTGAGAAACTGAGAACAGGGGCCCCTATGCAAGCAATGACAAGCCAGCTAGGCGGCTTCAACATTTCAAGATCCTGGCGGTTGCATTGCTGGCAACGTGTCCTTACACTACCTTCAAATCCTTTATACATCCTCCAAGCTAGATCATAATCCATGCCTTGTCGTGCAGTTGGTAGATCTTCTTTGGAACCAACCTCACATTCTGATGGTTCCAGCGTATTGACACAAGTCGATACATTTGAACATGTCTTCATGGTCCCAATTGATCCGAACCTCTCTCTATAACTTGGCTACACACTTGGACGTCGCGGTTAAGCAACCATTGTCTGCTGTCCTGCATCCAGCAATTTCAGAGGCATGTTGGAACTCCTAGGATAACTCTCCAACCCTTGGATTCTGGATTCTCCACGGGTTTACAATCAACGACATACCATTTCTTCAACTTCACATTTTTCAAGGTTCAAGGCATCTCAAGTTGTTATTTCTCTTGTTTTACAAGTTTATTGAAAATTTGGCCTCAATATACTTTGTAGAATGCACAAGCACAAGAATCTGTGATTGCCCGGTCCATGGCTCCAACACTGGCAGAATTGCAATTGCTTGCATCAAAGCTGGAAGCTTGTGCGCCTTGGACACAAAAAAATCAACTGAACTGCACCATTTTACCATTCACCATGTTAACTTCAGGAATTCCTTGGAGCGTTTTGCTTTCTCCAATTGTCGAAGGTATTCGCCTAATATCATTCATAATATTGTATACATTTGTATGATGTTTATATTTTTGCAATCAGACTTTGAAGGCCTCTTTTTCCTTGAGAGTTTGGCTGTGATCCTATGCATTTTCTGTTTTGCATGGGCGACAAGTTACAAACTAAACACTTCAAAGTTGACTCCCTTTGCATTTTTCACTTCATTCTTCCTTGTCTCTTCTCACAAAGTGATGAGTTGAACAAAACGCACAAAGTCAGTATCCGTTGCGCCTTTGCGACAGAATCTAGGGCAGTCTTTAGTGCTGCCATCACCTTCGCAGGTTCTCCAGTCTAATGAATGCGCATAACAACATATAAAATCATAAAACACAGCAAGTCATTTGTGAAAGATGCAAACCTCTCAAAATCACATCACGGCGCAGCTTGACTAGACACCGCACACCGTGAAAAAAACAAAAGCATAGGCCATTGAATCCAAAGCACATAGGATCTTTTGATTGGTGTTTTTTGGGGAGTTTTCTTTTGATCTGGAAAACATATGCAAAAAACAAGTTGGACCGCTTCACCTTGGGGTCTTTGCAAAGAGCTTCGCCATCTTTTCCAGTCACCTGTAAGACAGACATGAATGACACATGGCGCGTATGCATCATGCACATTGAGGATAATCCAGGAAAACAATATCTATCTATCAAAACACTATATGTATACGTATAGGTATAACTATGTATGTATATATATATATATGCATAAATCACAAATACAAAAGAACTCTTGTGGGTCTGGGTCACAAACACCATTAGCTTCGGCCAACGCCAAAAGCTCTTTCTTCTTGCCTCGGCGCTTCCAACTTGTGCAGCAAACATTCAGAAATCTGCATCCTGAATTTCAACAGTCACATCCTTTACCAAGTTGCACTGAGCAAGCAGAACTGGCCGATCAATTTCATGGCTAGCAAAGGAGCATACACCTGGCGAATGATGAGGGATTGATGTGAAGGAAACTGTGTGAACTGTCAACAAATCTCAGATGCAAAATGGATCGAAAGGGTGTACAACAGAACAAACACATACAAACCGGGACTATGAATGATACTGAATTCGCTGCCTCCAGCATCTGCATTGATGATTTCGTGATTGTTGTATGTCACCTGGGCTGTGAGAAGCTGCCGAGTTACAAACTGGCCTTAAACAAAACCATCGCCGTGTTCATGAGGTATTAGTATTAGTATTCACTGTATGGACCTTGCTCCCCTGATCCTCCGGTTATCTCACAACCCATCTTCCGCACGTTCTTTCTTTTTTGTGCATTTCCTTGCTATCAGTATAACGGCTATATCCTTTGCTCTCACTATTTCGTTTTTGCATGTTTCAACTCCAAGCCACGTTGATCAGTTCAAGGGCAACGTATTCACCGCCCTTCAACTTCACCTCAATTTAAGAGTTTAGACTTGCAACTGGCTATCGAAAATTCAACATGTAATGACATGCAACTTTACTGAAAGTTGTGGCTACAGAAGCAAAATGCCGGGACTTTCACTTCTTCAAAGATTCAAACACTCTTTTGGCTGAGGTTACAACAAGATTCTTCTTGCGATCAATAATCTTCACCTTTCCTGGAAAACAGCAGGCTACAAAGGCTTCAACATGCTGCAAGATGCTTCAGGACCAAGTTCGAACTTTGCCAAGCCTTCGGGGGTGATCAAACCAATGTCTCCAGAGTGGAACCTTAAAGAAACTGTCATTAATGGTCACAAACTCTGCCGGCCAATCCATCCCAAAGTCTAGTTTTAGTTGAAACCTTATTGATACTTGCGTAATCTTTCCGCTTTGCTCCGAATGTAGGGGACTTTGATAAGAGGAAAATCGTGAATCTGAACGAATCAGGAACGAATCCAAATGAATCGCAAGTGACGAAATGATCCAAAATGATCCAAAATTCATGAAAGCCTGCAGGCCGTTCTGGGTTTCACTTGTTTTCACCATTTCCTGAAAGATTGTAAGACTTGTGGCCCCGTGCCAGCCGTCTTTGTCAAAGTCCGCCGCCTGGCCATGATTTGTATGTTTCGCACCAGAACATTGAGAAGTGATCGCTGGAGCGAGCCAAGTGGCTGTAGTGTCTGGCAGCTTGTAGTAGCCGGAACCAATCGAATTGCCTTCACACAGTGATGCGCCATGAGCATCCATAATCTAGTGTGCACACAAACCGCTCCTTCCAGCATATAGCTTCAATCCTTGATCAAAATACATTCCTATCCCGATCCCAAAAAAAGTTCAACAATTCAGCAAGATTCAGCAGGTATTGGACAACCTCTCGATGAGGCAAGGACATCTTTTTTTCTTGTGAGTGAAAGCATGTGAAAGCTATGATATGAGAGAACATGCTGGGTACAGCATTTTTGACAGTTGCAAGCCGATCTTGGATGATTTCCTTTTAAGCTTTTCGGCCTCTCATCCAAATCTCTCCTCGACCGCAGCAGGCTGAACCATCTGAATGTACCTCTCAAAGCTTAGTCCAAACGGAGCAACATGATTGTCATTTCTTGATCTTCGATCTTGTGGTACAACGGTATAATGATGTATAATGTACTATTCATTGGGTTTTGCCTCTCGAAACAAGCAGTTTTAGGCTGTTGGTAACTCCCTTGGCCTTGTCTGTACAAAGGTAAGGCTTTCCATCCATATCGGTGATCTCCGGCCTCAGAGCGAGCGATGCCAGAGCGACTTTTGCAACAGCCAGAGCTGTGCTTTGTCATTTGTCATTCATTTATATTCATTCGTTATTTAAGATCCTGACTCTGAATGAAGTGTCAGTTCCACGGAGGACAACACGGAGCCTACAAATCCAACTGATGGATCTGCGAGGGGTTTTTGCAGCCTGCCATGTACCACGACACAAGCAAACGCACAGTGCGAAGTGTAATGACACCTCGAAACGAAGATTCCAAAAAAAAACCCAAACCCTGAGATTCGGCTTTGCACATCTCGTATCTCAATGTGCCAGCTTGGCACTGCACCACCACAAGTCTCTGTGAGGCCTCAGGCTTTTGACGTGCCCAGAACATGCTGCGGTATACAAGATAGAAGGGAGAAAAAGAATACAAGTGACTCAAACGACACCTATGGACTTAACACTCAGGAACTTGACTGAGCATCTGTCCATAACCTTGAATCAGGGGACATCCAAAAGCAGCTCGCACCCATTCCTGACAACAACTTTAGAACGCCAAAATCATGTTTGAGGAATCCTCAGAAATTTGGGCGCATCCAAGCCAACCTGAACTTCAGGAGAAATTGCACCACCACCCGACAGTGTGAACTTCATGCATCCACCAAGCCTAAGCTAAAGCCACATTGACGTCAGCATTTTGCCACTTCCATGCTGCAACAGGTGCTGCCCTGCTAGTTTCATTTAATATTTGATACATTTTGATCATATTTGATATATTAAATACCGTGACACTTCTAAGATTGGTACATGGATTTGAACTTCTTGAACACCTTGGGAGCTGTGCTGCAAAAGGAGCCATTTTGTTGTCTTGTGCCCAGCCTTTCTGAACACATCAGGCTACGATACTATCCATGTGCCCTGAGCTTGATACCAAAAGATCGAACAATGGCGTGTAGCGATTCTGTTTCACCTCAGTAATGACTTTGAAACATTTTGAAACGCTTCAAAATCACCTTGGAGTCTCCCTTTTCATTGTCACTCAAATAACTTGGCTTAGGTGGCTTGCGGCTGCTTTCTTGATCCGCATGGCCAACTTGAAGAGAAATGCAACCCTGTGCAATGCGGAGTTGGGTTTGGGTTGTTGTTTTTGATCCCTTTGTGAGATTGTGCTTTATCTTTCGACGGCTCACACCACTAAGGTCATGTCACAGGTCCACTCTTTTCAACCTTTGTCTCTGCACCTGGCAATCACGAATTAGAACAACTGAGGAGTGAAGAGAGATCAGCACTGAAAAAATCATTCGTGAACTGGCCACACTGAGAAACATTAATCCTCCACGATCATCTTAACTCATCTGATACTCTCCTAGTACACAACTTTCATGCGGCCTTTCTTGATGGTCTCCCACACCTCAACCAAGCGCTTCTGAAAGGCACAGTGATTGAGTGGGATGCATCTTTCTGCATCACAGAGTTTCATGTTCATCATGGTGCTCCGCCCAGCCGCAAAAAGCACAAGAACCACAAACCTACACGTTATCGTGATCACAACTGATGAGTCCACTCGTTTACACTGCCCTCCACTTAAGGGGTAGACCTTCGGTACACCCGCCATCAGAGTTGGAGAAAACCTCAAAAACAGGCAAGAAACAAACTAACACAAAAATACTTGAGGAACATTATATGAATTATATTGCATAGTGAGTTTTATCCAGAATCCATCACATAATTTTCCAACGTTTCAGCCAACCTAGCTTTCAGCTAAGGCTGTCTCTCCTCCAAGGCGCCCTTAGGATAACATCGCTCTGGACCTGTGCAGGGTACTCATGCGTCGTACCCCATGGCCAAATTGAACAACATCGGTTCTCCAAAGTCACACAAAACCTTGAATGATTCATCAGACAGATGATTTTGAAGCATATCAACCTATATCGATTTATTCGATTTGAGTCTGTAAGTATTTGTCAGCACTTTCAACTTTAAATATCGCAACTATGTAAGGGGGATGTATGGAACAAAAAACATGAAAACTCCTGGATCTTGTGCCTGGCAAAAGGGACTTTGGATCAGCATAGGCAATGCGATTACCGGTTGTGTAGAACAGCCTTGGCTCCAACATCTCAAGGCTGAAACCATGACTCAAATGACCATACTTGCATCGCATATTTAGTCTTTCGTCTACACAACACTAAGTTTCTAAGTGCTCTGGCAGCTCCGCTACTACTGCCAAAATGTGAGCCAATGGAAGATAACCCAGGAAGGTATGAGATCCTCAAGTGCGTCGCAGTGCGCATGGCAGCATGACATTGAATCATTGTGCTCTACAATGAAGACAGTCCTTGGTCGTCCAGCACCTCCGAGAACTGAGTGAAACCTCATGACAGAACAAATGACAAATCAAGCTGTCACTGCAAAGCACCGCAGAAGAAAATATGAGATATGAATAACTCTGAATAAATACGAAAGAACAAGGAAACAATGCAAAACAGCACAACTCGTTGTCATTTGGCACAAATTGTGGTGATTTGTGTTTCGACCAACTTAGTTGAAGACATGATCCGACAAAGGCCACCAGTTGTTGATGTTGAAGCATCACACCCTGCACGAAAGAGCAATATTCGTCTGCTCTGCACATTGGGATTCATGTGCACAGATTTCTTCTACCGGTGCCTTTGGTGGGCCAGTGGAGCCACTTGTGTACCTCACAAAAACTCCACAATCACTAGGGGAACGCTCAAGACTCTCATCAAATGACCGGTTGGCTCAATATGACCAGATTTTGTACCAGTAAAACCAGAAAACTCACAAACATCTGTGCTGTTTTCAATATTTTCTTTTCTGTTTGGATCACATAAGCACTGCGATTGAGTTGGGCTTCGGAGGGACAGGCTCCTTTGGATTGGCCTGCCATGAAAAAAAACTCGGCGCATAGATACAGTCCTTCCATGTCCTTCTGTTTTCCTGGCCTTGCCCAAATCGATCACATCTTGCCTGATGCAAAAATCACAGAGATGGATGCAGAAAATAATGTAACTAATACATTTAATACATCAACTATGAAATTAGACAATATTAACAAATCGCGGAATCCCGTTTTGCCGCCAGGTCCCAAACCAAGATAAAAGCTTCACCGTTTTGCTGGTCGAAGGGAGCTTTGTTTGGCATTCTTCAGGCCTGTAGTCTGAGCGCCCCGTGCGGTGAGATATGACAAGGTTTAAGGATTTTGCATGCACACATAGTACGTATATACATATATGTATATCACATCTTATGATTTACTCAATTACATCTTACATCATCTTATACTGCCTTGGATAGTCTTCGATCCATCCTGTTACTGCTTTGGAATGGGAGCCATTCAAAACATACTAAGTTGATTGATTAAGTAGATGATGAGACATATGTTACATCAACATATCATAAACACCCACATCTTGAACTGTGTCAACCTTGAGAATCAACAGGAACCATATGAAGGCTGGAATTATAATTAAACTTAAAAATAACACAACATAATGATTGGACTTTGCCGTCAACGAACAAGTGGGCTCCTTGTGGTCTGAGTTTGTTCATTTATGCTGAGAAACAAATTGTGGCACATTCCCGTCTGAAGAGGTCATGGCCGGGATTCTGGAAGTCATTCTGGATCATTTCAACATATTTCAACATGTTTCCACTACCTTCTTTTCGCCTACCTGTATCTACGAATCTACTTGTAAAATCTGGTAAACTGCTTCATAGATCATCTCAAGCTTCCAACGTCCCAAAGCCAAACACTGAGGGCTTCGGCGTGCATAAATAATCCAGATAGATAACGGCCTATCAACGACCCATCGTAACTGTGCAGGCTGCGCGAGGCTGGTCACCATATTCCTATAATTTCTTATGGTCTTTTCCAAATTTCCCCCCTCTCTTTGCTGCAGTTGTTCAATTTGCTGCAGTTGTTCAATATTTTTGACATTTGTTGTTGATATGTTCTTCATATATACTTTTTCATACTTTTCCTGACTTGTCTTCTGACCCTTCTGATCTTTCAACCGACCCTCGAAGCTGGCTCCATGCCTCAAGGGAAGGCATCTGGTCAGCAATCTTCATCAAGCCTGATTCCAAAGACCGACAAATGTGGCAGCTGGAATTCCAGTGAGTTGTTACGCGTGTGAATTGAACAGCTCGAGGAAATCTATGGTTGATGATGGTTGCATATGCTGCATATGCTTACAATTTCAATGAGCAAAGGCTGCGGCCATCTGCAGCCTTTCTATTGCATACAATGGCTGACACAGCTCCTGGCACGGAATCACATTTCTGCCACAGCATGGTGATTGAACCAAAAGCCACAACTTCCCCATCAAACTGATCAAGCGTTTCGGAATGAACATCGGAACATCTGCTTCTTGCATCCCGTTGCCACCGAGCTGATTGAAAGCTTGTAGCTCTTCATTCAAAGCGCATCGCATGGCGCTTTGATTTTATGGTATTTTGATTCAGGAGTTCATCAATCCAAGCTACAATATTCATCACATATAGCTATCCCACTTCACATCAAACACCATCGTGGCAATCTCACCTTCGTTGACAGCGTGTACGACAGCTTCTGTACCCAGCGTCGCATAGGCTGTAGCTACAACAATGTTCTGCGTCATGGCACCATACCTGGCTCTCTTGTTACTGCACATGTTGTGATGTAAAGTTCTTCCACTTTCCAGCACATTCAGAATGTGAAGTTTGAAAGTCGCCAGCACTACGCGCAAACCTGCCAATCTGCACAAGTGTCCTGCCACGTCAAAACATATCATGGACGCGTTTGTCGGATCTCAAACTTGTTGTCCCAAAGGCATCCAAGGACCAAAAACGAAAAACGAAGGTTGTTCCAACGAGGCTACACAGGCCTCGTACATCATGATCTTGAACTTTCCCGTGAGGCTATCGAAATCTCCTTCGGGCTGAGGCCTTTTCGAGCAGCATAAATGTGAAGCACTTAGCATAAACGCTTGCTAGAATCATCTAGAATCCTTGATAGCCTCAAATTCCCACTAAATCACACGAAATTGAACTCTAAGATGCAAAATAGACCAGCATTGTATCTGCGAACATCCTCAGTTCACCAGCAACGCAACTTGGGAAATGGACTCCAAGCCAAGCGCTCGCAAACCAGCTCCAAAGTCCTGAAGTCAACATGTTTGAAAAAAATTGCCCACGCATTGCAAACTCCACAAGGGAAATTGCTGCCAGTTTCTGCACGGCATGCCTTGCACAGCTCACCAAATTCTTGGTAGGTCCGCCACTGCGTGTCACCAAAAACCTTGCGACTAAGGCTGTTTCGATGCAACTTGGGGATTCGAAGCTGTTTCATATGATTCACATTTCAACGTGGCCTTGGCCGGAAATCTGTAGCCTTCATCCTGCCGCAAGCTTCACTTGGTCACTTGGTCACATGTGAACACACCGTTGACCGTTGACATCCGTTCACCACATTTTGAGGCCATCCAGTGACATGTGGACATGTGAGCCTTCTTCCATGAAAGCAAGGGTCGAATCCCTTGAGCTTGTCGAGTTCCATAGCCTTGGAAGATCAAGCACTTCCAGGCGCCTAAATGTTCAATGATGTTCAATGATGTTCAATGTATTTTTTGCATTTTTTGTGGTATCAATTCCCAGGTATTGCAATACAAATTCGCTTATTTCGCTTAGCATCAAAATCATTTTTTATCTATACCTACGTACAATATGCCAATTATGCAAATATGCCTTCTCTCGTGATCTGTTGATCTGGGATCTCTGCGTTTCACGGAGCGTGCCAGTAGCTGGGTGACAGTCAGCAAGCCCTGCAGAATCGGGGAGTTTCGCCCCGTCTGCTGTGTCCTCTATTCTTGGGCCGTCTCTTTTTCTCGTGCTGATTATGTATCTATGTAGATCCTATATAGATCTTATACAGATCCTAAATAGATCTAAATAGATCTACTTTGCCTTGGAATTTCTCACACCAGAGGCATTGCATTCATTGCATAGACATGCTTCATTACATTGATATAGGGGTTGATGCTGCCCAAGGTTTCTCATGTTGAAGCACTTCTCGTGTTTTATATTCTTCGAATAAGAGATGGGACCCCAGTCATAGAAACATACGTATAGGTAAGTTTCCTTAACTTCCTTCTCCCCTCAATCTAAATCAAACTTGTTATTGACAGGTTTGATTGTGAAATTTATGTAAATTTGACATCTTCGGTCCAATTTATATCAATTTATCTACTAAGTCCTTGTCCTCACCATATTGGGCAACTTCTCTGACCTATGAAGAGAGAAAAATAAGAAAAATAAGAAATGAACAACTAAATTAACTAAATCCATCTTTAGACTCTAATCAAGCCAAGGGAAACACTTAACTTCTTGTTTTTCTGTGGCATTGCATCTTTCCTTGTTTTCGTGTTTAAGTGTTCATTCACTGTGCATTCACTTTTTTTGTCTTACACGTGTGTTTATGCCAAACGACTCTCTCTTTTGTCAAACTGTCAAAGCTTGCAAATAGTGGAAGTTGTGTCCATTGGTTTGACTTCTTTCATCCTGGAAAGAACTTTGTCCATGGTTCTCTCCTCCGCAAAGACATGGAGAGGAAGTGAATTGACGACATTGGGCAAAAATCGGAATTTCTAATGTTCCTGATACGAACTTTTCAAACTAACCATTTCTTCTGTTTGGTTTATGTTGTCCACCATGCCAAATCTGCGTGTGCGTGTTGCAGCCAAACTTGAACTTTGTGTCGTGCTTATCAAGTTCTGGATGCATTCAGGCTTTCTGGAAAAAAACATCTTTGGGTATCCACCGCCAATCATCTTTTTCCCAAAAGATTTTTGCAGAGCTCTCTTTTAGGGCGAACGCTTGATGACAACAATGACAGAGTTCTTTTGGATGGCCATCATCTTTGTTTTACTCCCTGCTAAATCACCGGCATTGCATTTGCAGCCTCTGACTTTAGCGCTCCTAGCTGCTCTCAAGTGATTTTGCATTGTGTCTATTGAATCTATTCCAACCATCATCATCAAATTCATGTATTCAACAATCACACATATATCACATCATATAACCATTTGATTTGTTTCCAACAGCTCAGGTCAAATTCCCGGTCGAGCAATTGGTCGTAAGCCAAAGAATACTCAACTCTCCAAGGCTTTGGCAGCTTGGCGTACAGGGCACGGAGTACTTGCCGGACTATCAAGGGTAAGAATTTGTGCACAGGACTTACAACTCTTACACTACCCATCTGCTATGAAATCGAAATCGAAAAACATGCGGTCAGATTTGATCTTGGCAAAGTGTCCGAGCACAGCACTCCATACAAGTTTTTGACCCTTTAAAGCGTAATTACCCATTTTGGAGATTGATACACGCCTCTTGGGCGTGTTGTTCTGACCCATACTTTTGAGATAAGGTTCCCAAGCATTATCCAGCCTCTTGGTTTCGACTGGCTTCTGTGCTCTTTGTATTTGCGAGGCTCTTGAATGATTGCAGTTTCTTGCTTAGTCTTTTAGGTGCTGGCGTGGCTGGCCTGCTCGTGCTGTAATGTATAAGTATGTAGTATACATTGTATACATGCTTTCTTTCACTCATAATCATTGTCTTTGGCATTAGCTGCCTGTTTTTTCTAGCCAAGTTACATTTGGACAATACATATTCCAACAATAAACATCAAGAAACCCCTTCAGGGGTTAATAAGTAGAAAATGGAAGCTCGAGTCAACTTGCCACGCATGTAAGGCCTTGAATCAACACCCACCATTTCAAGAAGTTACACATTTCAAAAGTGCCAGAAAGTATTTCCATTCAATAAACAACGGGCTAGAAACGTTGTACTACATGTTTTTCTAGCTGCCCCTTCCACGCCTCCTCCGGGAATGGTGTCGTCACTAATTTCTTAGCCTGTATAGCTTCCAGTGAATGCCACACCTAAATTCAAAAGAGAATGCACGAAAGATTGAAAAGGCATGAAACAAATCAGCTTGAATTGCCTCACAAATCATAGCCACCAAACTTCTTTGGACTTGTTTCACCCTGAAAAACTCAGAGTCCCAACGTCGGAATCCGGACCGGTGCTGTTGATCTTGGCTTTCTTGACGGGTCCTGGGTAATGTAGGCTCAGGAAGGGATCTGGTTGCATCAAATTGCAACGCTCATTTTGCAAAAACAATCACCCAGAGACTCAGAGCAGAACTGGCAAATTCTGTGACTTCATTCATGTTCTTCAAAAGCATCCAAACTGGGCCTCAAAACAAATGCCCAACACAAGAGTGATCTCATGACTTTCCCAAGGCGGCTTGACACAAAGGATGAAACCTAGAGTGAGGACCCAGAGCAAAAAATCCTTAGTTGCAAGAATTGAACTTTGAACTTTCACTCTTGGAGTTTGCAAGGCTTCAATGGATGTGCTCTCTGTGATTGCAAATTCCCTACTTCCAATAGGATTTTAGATTCCAAAGAATTGGTTTGAGTGCATTGATTCCTGACGATGCCCAGCTGCTAAAATCACCAGAAGTAATCCGACGACATGGAGGGCAACCTGGGTTGCGTCCCAAGTCAAACATGAAAAAATACTATGATATATCATGTATCAATTGCAAAAGCAAACACGATCCTTCCGAGACCGCATAAATGAAGATTGCGAATAATTCATGAGGATCAAGAAGGATCCACGAAGGGACTTCGAAAGCGCAAGATGACGACATAGGAAAACAACTGGAAAACAGGTCAAACAAATGAAAGCCAAGACCCTCCCACAGAAAACCATAGGCAATGAGGACAAGGAACAACAAAAACACTCCCACGAATGAGGAACATGTGAACCAAGGAAGATTCAAGGATACGAATGTAGCATCTTAGAATTTAAGAAAGTATCCTGATTGATTCCAAGAGACCTTAAGTGCAACATTTGCCATGCTGTCTCTGCTTTGACAACCAGCAAGTGAGACCACACCGGTGGCTCTTTTGGCTTTTGAAATATTGGTCTTGAAGCAAAACAGCTACCAGTCAAACGGCTGTGACACGGCTTTGTTTGCTTACACCTCACCAACAAATCTCAGATTCAAGGTGGTAATTTCAGCAGTAAATGCTGCCACTGAATTCCATGAGTTTGAATGGCAGTTGTGCTTTGGCGCGATTCGATCCAGGTGCACCTGAATTTGAGCTGTCCAAATGCAAGCGCCACGCGGATTGACTTTGAACGGTGGAACGGGCGTCTTGAACAGCAAATGGAAACAACTTCATGACAAACACCAAGAACACCAATCTGCTTTGTTGATCTTCGATGTATATTTGACTCTTTGACCTTTGCAATATTTCCATACCCGAGCTGCCTCATGGGCTGAGGCCAAGTTGAGCTATGACTATCATACTAAATGTACTCGAGCACAACGTGCTTCACTTTCAGTGGCTTCCAGCCACCCAAACTCTGGCACCGGTTTCGTAACGGTTTCGTAACAGCTACCATATTACAAGATTCCAAAAAACAGCGTCATCATATGCCTCGTCAGGCATTCTGGATGAGCTGCTCAAATACTGACTCACCTGGAACTTCGGGCTTCTTGCCCTGAAGTGCACTTGGGTGAAGTAAGTGAAGTGTTTTGGTCCATTCGGGACAATGCATTAGTCGGCAAGGGCAGAAGGCCCGAAGGCATAGGATCTCCAACTGTCCACCACTGTCCACCACAAGAAACATGACAAAGATCAAATGGATAAAAAGTCTTAAAGACCTTACCATGTCTTAGCGGAATTTTTGAAATTTGTGACGGCAAAGATTTCATTCTGCATCTGCCCTAGTCAAAATAGTGAAGGGTGTGAGACACCGGCGACCTTGGGACAGCTAATCGCATCGAATCGCTGGCCCTCAGTTATCTTCCTCACATCATTCCTTTGCCCATGCCTTTCTTCATGAACATAGGTTGCCACACCATGTTGCCTTTGCCACCCTTGTCCTTGCCCTTGCCATCCTTGCCCATACCCTTTCCCATGCCTTTGCCCATACCTTTGCCCATGCCTTTGCCCATCATTCCGCCCATCATGCTCATCATGGCACCCATACCGGACCAATCATCGCCCATCCACCTCAAAGTCAAAGCATTTCAAGTTTCCAATTGCAATTCCATTTGAACGTATTCTCACACATTGCAGGCATCAACAAGTTCTTCAGAGATTCTTTTTTGAGGCAAGGAGCTGGCTCATCATGGCGATCTGTTTTCCAGCCTCACCTAATATCATGATCTCCTTGGCAGCATAGCCTTTGGCCTCCCGAAATGAGATGACACGAGGCACCTAGGTTCTTGCGGATTCTAGATTCTCAATGGCACCGATGGAAATGCGAAGTCTTTCGACGCCTCCATAACCACTTTGAACTTCACCTGGCATCCTTGGGGACCTTGTCCGCCTCGTGTCAACGGACGGAACAAACTTTGGGATCTGAAAGTTGGATTTTCAACCAAGCCTGGCAGATCGGTCCTCAAGAGGAACACGTCTTGGTTCGGAAACGCTTCGGAGGTAATGAAACCATATCCTGAGTTTGACGGAAAAATTGCGCTTCAACGTCCCATCATCGAACACCCCTTCTATTATATCCTAACAATGAAAAGTAATATTCATGTATAATCATACAATATGGTATATAGTATATATACAATATATATATATTATTATACATACATATGTAAAATTATGTAAATATAAATGCTGTAAAGAATAGGACAGAATAGGAAAGAAATGTACATTTCTTCATCTCAGCGTCCCTTCGTTGGGTTAAAGGACTTGATCTCACCAAAGTAGCTAGCTTGTTCTGGAGCAACCACCACATTGACATCTTGTGCCTGTGTTCCTTTCTCGTTCTGAATCATATTGAATTGAACCTCAACAAACACGATCCATACAAAATTTAAACCTCTGTGTAAAAATGTAAAACATCTCCATCAAAAATAATCAAACGTGCTTTGTGATCATTCTCTATATCATATCCTCTCAACAAATAAGACTCAGATATCACTGACAGCGTCAGTGACAAAGGCTCCAACTGTCTGGCCAACCTCCACACACATGCCCTTCAAGTCGGTCTTGTATAGAAACACATCTTGCCCAATAGGGGTCTCGATGAACCCCCAGCCCTGAAACAGTTCCAAACAACACAAAAGTAACATCTAGAAACAAATCAAGGAAGTCCAAACAAAAATGACTATCAAGATCTATCAAGCATATGCCTCAGAAATTATCTATTGGAAGCAAGACATCCACAAAAACAAATGGAACGAGATGGAAAGACTAAACTAATAAGCTCCTCATTTTTTTCGAACCATGCTTCAAACCGAACGCTGCCTTGTTGGGATTGAAAGACTTCACAGTCCCAGTCCTCACAACTCAACAAATCTCATAACTTTTTCTTCAATCTCATTTTCCCGGCTCCCAAAGCACAACAAAATTGCAATTTCATGGAAATTCCAGTACCTTTTCAAAGGCGGTGGGCAGAAAGTACAAACACATACTTTGGTAAGAACAAACCCTTTTTTGGTAGAAGGATAAGAAAAGTGTGGAACATAATATGTAGAACCGTATCATATAATGCAATAATATACGTAGTAGAATCCCATACAAGTTAATTTATGATTTAATCTAAATAATATAACAAAATCTATTCTGGTAATAGTACCTACAGTAGAGAGCTAAGTAAGACAGGATGGGATCATATGGAATCATGGAATCACGTGCAACGAACCAGCTACTTTCTCCCAAATTTATTGAATCTATTTTTTCAAATATTGCCCCCAAGGCTCATCGACATATTTGCGGAGCCCTAATGACAGCTCCAAAAGGCTTCACTTGAGCCTAAAAGCAGCTGGAGAGTGGTATAATTCCAAGTCCAAGAGACAGCCATGATATTGCCCAAGAATCAAAAGTCGGGCATGCTGTTCATTGCCCTATCCTCCAGAGACGAACTGGAATGTAAATTGCCTGTGGGACACATGGTTCATCTTTCATCGATTGTTCGCGGCAAACTTTTCTGAAAGGATCATCTGATATCAACTGTCACCCTTCTCGCTTTCACCGAGAAGAGCTGCTTCGTTATCTACCTGTTCAAGCGAGTTTGCAGGCTCAGGCAAAGATAGGCTGCCAATTCAGAGTTCGATGTAGAATTGCCAGGGCCACCTGATGATCTCAGAATACTGCAAACTTCAAGTTAACACCTTCCCCCACAACCCAACAGGCCTATGCAGGTAGTTCAATAATGTTCAATATGTTCAAATTTCATAATTCCGAGAGATAGGACGAGCACAAATTGTATCAGAATTGTCAGACTATCCAGTAATCGATTTTGTCTGTCCGGTCTTTCCGGCCTTTGACGTGCACAAACATGATCACATCTTTGATTGCATGCGTAGCATGATGATGTTTCCAATGTGCATACCAAGGGACAAGTGTCCAAGCAATGACAAGCCATGCAAACGATGAAGCTTTCTGGGAACCTCCTCGAGGAAGCAATGGCTTAGCATCGCTCTGCGAACTGTTCTGTGGCAAGAGCCCTGGCAGAACAGTACCATATAATGCGAAACCGAAGCCAAAATGTCTGAGAAACATTGAAACATCCTGCTCTGGCTGATATTTTAGGTTTCATATGTCATATGGTTTCATACTTACTATGTCCAATCTCAACACTTGAACCAAAAGGTGTTCCAGCCTGTGACTTCTGATATCCAAGAGGAGACTTCGGCATAATCCTAAGGTGAGAAGACTTACGTCATTGGAATCACAGTGTTGCACTCTTCATCCTTCGAGATTTCTATCATTTTCATTTCATTTTCTATCCCTACAATCACTTTACGGCACCCATGGTATTCCATGGTCGCATGCTAATGAATTGCCGAGCATCATAGGGATTTGCACCTTTTCCCAACCATCGATGCCACCCCTTCGCTTCGGAGCCCCCCAAGGATGGCCGTCCGCCAGGCCAGAAGAGGACATAGGTGGGCAAAAAGGAAATGTCCCACCTGAAGTATCAAGTGCAAAATCCCACATGCCGCTCCAAATGGGAAAAAACATCTGGTTGGTGGATGGAAGGATTCAGAATGGGCTCAAATTTGCACCAAACACTGGAACTTTGCTCAAGTAAAGATAGTAAAGATCACAAGGAGCTTCATATCTTTGAGGCGGCAAAAGCTGGGCAAAGAAACTTCATGCATGTGAGCAGCTGTAAGAAAGATCTGATGGTCATGTATTCAGTCTCCACTCGCACCTCAGATTCATGCAACTTCCTTGCAGCCTGCACCCGCCCTGTTTACTTTGGAATGCTCCCCTGATAATCGTCGGTTGCGAAACGTCGTTTGGATCTCACATTGAAAAACCATCCCACTGGTCATTCTCACTGGAACATCTCACACTTCCAAGATCGCTTCGAGCTAAAACGCAAAGTGGAAAAAAATCATCGTCACCGGATGAGGGAGCACTCCAACCCACTCATAGACTCCATACCCAACAACCAACACAATCTGCCAAAGTGTCGGATTCCGTATCTCATAGTGTGGCATAGGGCATGAGTATGGCATGAGTGTGTAATTTTGTCTCGCTCCCCACAGCTTGGCAAATCACGTATCGGATAGTTGGGAAAGACATCGCGAGTCTTTGCTCTGTGAGAGCCTTAGATGAGCACATCCAGTAATGATTGACAGTCATGATCTTTGAAGCAACACTTGGTAGACAAACACATAAACATAAACACGTGTTGATATACGTCCAATCATCCAGAATTATCATGACAACTCATGACAACTGGATAGAAAATGGTACAAAATGGTCATTGAAAGTCATGAATTTTCCTAGCGACGAGCTCCGGAGTCTGCGACAAAGGCGAAGAGCTGGAGAAAAAGGCGGCCACAAAGGGACAGTGTTCCTGCGTAGAGAAAGATTGGACAAAAACAATCAAAAACATCTCTACCAACATTCCCAAATCGCCAAAATGGCCCCGACCTGCATACGTGTTCCTTTTTTCATAAGCAGTCAACCAGTCTTCCTTTGCAAGTCATGTGCCTCGGACAGGAGAATTTCCAAGGAGTCCACGGGACCTCAGCAACTTGATGGCAGTGAACATTTTCAAATGGATCAACATGGCAACTGAATTCAATGGAAGCCAATTGATGACAACTGAATACAACTGCGATCTTCATGTAATGAGTCCTTTCCTTAGCCCTTTGAATGAAGCATCTTGCAGTCCTTGATTCCAGTGTTCATTGACATCGTTTTGTCAGTCTATCCTGCTTGACACACCTAGAAGGCCTTCGGTTGCTGTAACTGTCATGTGCTTAGGGACCTCCCACATGGGTACACATAGGCACACGGGGCAACTTGCTTGATCACTCAACTCTCTGGCAACCCTGGAAATGCCTAAAAATCTTGGAGAATCCTCCATCAGCACGGTAAACTGGATCTGAGATATGCACGCTCCTCAACAACTCCATTCGCCATTGGACAAGGATCCTTGAGATCAGAATGATGAAATATGCATCGTGCTTCACAGAATCCACTCCCACACTCCTTGGCCTCCTCTCCGCCTCACATTTTAGAGTCCAACAAACTTTTCCCCAATGCAACAAAATATGCAACTACAAAAAAACAGCAGAATGAAACGGCCTCCCATCCAAAGTCGAAGTGTATCGTTGAGTGCATCTTTGATATTTGCAAGATGTACTCGTTGGAATGGCCAAACAACGAAACCGGAGGTGACCAAACCTGAAGAAAAGATGGATGGGAGATGACTGAAGTGCGGTGCAAGACAAGCAGTCTGTAGAAAATCATCGAGAACTATAGTAGCTACACTGTTTTTCTACAGAACCATCTGCATGTCCAGGGATTTGGGGAGTCCAAGGAGTCTGCGCTTCAAACCTCTCCATGATTGGTCAATGACATTCCTGCAGCCAAGGCTCCCAGCACCTCAGCAAGAATGGACTGCGAAGGTGAGGGGAGGGCACTTTCCATCTCATGTTGAACTGTTGAACTAAACAACACTAATATGATAACATTTCCAACCAGGAAAATGAGACTTTTTATCAAACGAAAACAATCTGATGCACTGAGACCCTCCTATACATCTTACACAAAGCAAAACCCATAAGAAATATCTACAGTAACATGACCTTAAAAGAGTGCGATATATCCGCAAAATGTGAATATATCCGAACGTACAGCAATCAAAAATTCAACACCGGGGCGGCTTGGCTCCAAGGCACTGTGAGACTGCGCATCACAAACTTGCAGTGCCATCAACTCGACAGCACACCAAATCTACATATGTTTGATATGTATTGATATGTTTGTCAAATATTTGTCCACCTTTTCATGGTATGATCAATATAGGTCAACATTCTGAATATTCAACAATTCTTTTCTCTCTCTTCAATTGATGACTAATGAGTGGCATCTTGACATTTTCAATCCCTTTTGGTGTCCGTGCTTCAGTGTTTCCGTGTTTGGAGGTTTTTTGATGTTCTTCGTTCACACCTTGTGTCAACCTTCACCCAATCTCGGCGGGTGAGGCAAGACTTATGGGAGAAATGACACCTGTCTCTGTGCCGACTTTGTCAGTCAGTAAGTGTCTAGTATGCAATAGCAAATCGAACTTCTGAATGGTGATGCGCTGAGAAAATGCAAGTCCATCAGCATTTTTTCTCACAACGCAGCAGGGTGATTCACGGTGGTTCATGAAGCATCATGCCACATTAAGCCTGGAAGAACAGCTGCCAAAGGGACAAACAAGTTCTGGATTCTGGTCAATTTTGGTAGGGAAAAGGGTTGCACTTTGAGCCTTTTCGATTTCATTGCCTTCAAAACAGCTGAAGTTCCAGCTATTGCAAAGAACCTTCTACTCAAAAGAGCTCTTGATAGTCTTTAAAGATGGCCGTGCTGATTTCTCTAAGTATTAAAGGAACTGAACTTTCGGATTTTGAAGGAATCCAATCGAAGCAAACTAGGAGAAATTCAAAAAAGCATTTCTTTCCTTGACGCTCAAATAAATCAAACTCGCGTTATAGTTAACTCCAACGAGAAAACAGTTTCGAGAAAATACCAAATGCATTCAAACGCTGAGAAAGAACATGACTTGTGAGTTACATACTGTATGATTGCATACCCAAAACTTCAAGGCACACATACGCAATCTTGCACATCGAAGGCTTTGACTCAGGTCTCCACCTCCTCTGGAGTCTCTGGAGTCTGTGCATCGGAAACCTGAATGGTGAAGCTTGCCACCATGGAATCACAAAACGAAGGTGGAATAGGAGGAATATTGACACAAATTAGAATGGAATGAGTGAAAGGATCCACCATATTTCAGCACACAATCAGATTGAAGAGAGACATATGGAAGAAACTGTCAAAGAAGGAAACTATGAAGAAATGCATCAAATCATGAAACTGTTTGAAAAATATCAAAGGCAAAAGCATTCAAAAGATATGAACAAATACTCCAACTATGAAACGAATCCTTTTTGCAATACGAACCGGTCTGCCTCGTTGAGTTCTGTCTCCACCGCCGACTCACTGAGAAGTTCCTTCTCTGATTTTGGCTCAACTTTCTCGGTCTTGACATATTCCTCAGACTTCGAAACTTTAATGCAATGGCAGTGCCTTCCATGACATTTCATGACAGATCTTGATTGCGTTGATTGACACCTGACATATCACCTTTACAGCTCTCTCGAGTACCACACGTCGACCTCACCTTCTCTTGGCTGAATCCAGGAGTGCTTCAAGGCCTCATCAAAAGCTTGAGTTTCACCACCAGCTTCTGCTTATAGTCTTTTATTGGATTTACTAGGAAGAGAGTTAAAACACAGTAATAGGGTAAACAACTTGACAACAAGTTCACAAATCTTAACAAGTTCCATGCTTTTTCAATTCCTGAGCCAAAAAAAGCTGATGAAAGCATTATTGGCGATGCCTCAGAAGCCGATTGCCGCTTGCTTGGCTGCCAGGACAGCATAGCCAGCAAGAAGTCGCACATCTGGCGTCCAGGAGATGCTGCATGCAATCAAGTCAAGTAGTCAAGTTCAGAAACAATACTTAGATTTTGTAAGGTTTGTAAGCGTATGATGCAAGAAGCCTTTCCCTACCTTTTCCCTTTCCGTTTGTCTGGCAACAGAAATCCTCGTGTCACAGTCATACTGAGTCATACTCACCTCTTTGGCGTCTTCTTCAGACCAGGCGTACTTTTCGGTGAGAACACCGAACAAAGGCCACATCCTGGCAGACTTTTTTTGGATGAAAACCATGGAGACACGTTATCCATCTGAGTTGGGGAAATCGGATCTCAAACATAACAATCTTGCGAAAGTCAAATCACAACGACGGTTCATGCAACTGCAAACAACTGAACAAATACTTAGGATCTTAGGGTAGTTCATTTTTTTCTTCATCAGTCAATGTGAATGAATGTAAACATGAAAGATGTAAACGCGATAACAACCATGATCGCATTTCCAAAGGATGCTTCAAACATCAACTCCAGGTAGATTGTAGACCCAGAGGTAATTGACATGCATTTTGGAAGCGACTTTAGCTCACTGCAACAGTCAATCAAGCGAGCAGTGCTTCAAGCTCTTGATGTGTTTCAACTTGCCAGAATTGTTGAAGTAATCCTTTCAGGCCAACCATCTAAGACAATCAGAAACAGAAAACAACAAGTCAACAGCATGGCAATAGTTGATTTCACAAACACACACGAGTTATGTCCCAAAACTGTAGGCAGTCCATCCAACTGTTGGGGTGCTTTCTTGCACAGCTCAAGTCATTGTAGCACAGCATGGCATGCTGCATGCTGGTTGACACAGCATCTCTCAGGACTTGGCTTTGGAGTATTTCCCGGACAAACAAAAGTCCTGAAGGACTTTGGGTTGGGGGGGGTTTTGCAGCTTTCACAATCAACAGCAGCAAGCGATGCTCACTACCAAACCTTGTCAGGCAAATCTCCCAGCAATTCTGCAATCAGAGCCAAATGATCTTCATCTCGATCCCATTCCTGCAAAGCACAAGTTACGACGTTACGACAGCGAAAAATAGTTAAGACAAACCTGTGAGGGGGGTGAACGAAAGCCAGCACGCGTCTTTTCTGTCAAGCCCGCAAGAAAAATGATATCTAATATAGACTATCCTATCATATCCCATCTATCAAATATGCCTACCTTCTTTTGAGCGAAAACGCGGCAGATTCGGGGTGCTGACACGCCAAGAGGACGTAACGTACCTGGAAAAGAAGCCGGCCAAAGGCAGACCAAATGGCACACGGTGTGGTGTGCCATTTCGATCTGCCACACATGGCCCAGAAGGTAGCAGATTGGACTAGGAGAGAAGGTCGGCCAAGGGCAGACGAAATGGCACACGGTGCGGTATGCCGTTTCGAGCTGCCACACGTGGCCGAAAATAACCGCCGCGTGACCAGGGTGGATTCGAGCCTCTGACCGCAACGCACCGTACCAAAATTGCCTAGTGGTACAAACGGCTGCCAGACACTCAAAACCGCCACCCTAAACACCT
>DF243030.1:8607-45864 GCA_000507305.1 Breviolum minutum Mf 1.05b.01 | reverse complement strand
AAAAAAACAAGACTATAACCAGCAGAAGAGTTTTGATGGCTTCCTAATCCCTTTCAAAGAAATCCAATACCGACGTTACAAAGAAATCACCTGCGTTCCAAACCCTTGAAATCGCTTGTGGATACAGGATGGATCTGCCATATCCCCGCATCATTCAGTTCCTTTGCATCGACTAACCCAGGATCGCGACAAGAACGGCCCTGAGATATGCCCGACACACAAGGAACAAGAATCTGAAATCCTGTGAAAACACTATGGCAAGACCCTCTCTGCCTGCACAGTAAAGCGGACCTGACAGAAGATTTTTTGACCCGAGACATGCAGCAATTTTGAGACTCCAGGTTTGGAGTTTGGGCTCCAGGTTTGGAGTTTGTGGTTGCGAAACCTACACCCTGCACGAAATCCAATCTTTGATGACTGATCAAAGCACCCTGCCAAATGCTGATTTGGAGGAATTTGGGGTCTCAAAAAGCCGCAAAATCCCAATGACACTTAACAACAACGAGTCATCCAAACAGGGCCCGGGCCCTGTTTGGGTGTCCCTATACCCAACACAAAAAAAAAACTAGCAACTCATGTCATTTTCCGGGGCTCCGTGGCCTCCAATGGCCCAGTGTTCTCCAAGGTCAAGGATTCCGTAATGGAGGAAATGGGCCTGTAACTTGGTGCCAACCGATTCCGATGATGAAAGATGTGAAGGAATTCTGGGGGGTGCAAAATTCCTTGAAAACACCGACACATTTTTGTTTTTTTTGTTGGAATACAATGGAATTCCGCAATGAAAGCCTTTCCGGAGGATTGGAGTGTGGATTCGCAAATCGAGATGTTGTTTGTGCCTGTTTGGCCTGTTTGTTTTCTGGGGAGATTTTGAGAATTTGGAGTTTCGACTGGTTTGGCTGTGCTTCAAACACAAATGGGAGGACTGAACTCGACCCTTGAATTTCTTTCAGCAGAAGTATAAGAAAAACTTTTCCTGCGCCAAAGTTGCTTCCCATGTCCCCCGTCTTCCATGAACCTGTGCTTGTCCCACAGGAACTCGAACTCGATTCGGTTTCGTGACAGCCTTGGCGGCAGGTCGTTTCTCGTCATGCGGTAGACCACATGTCTGTTTGAATTGAACCGATCCGCCTTCATCTTAATAGTAATAGACGTAAAATACTGCAAGTAACCTGCAATGCAAAATACGTAATGTAGTTTTGAATGACTTATGTAGTTTCGAACAAGTCATCACAAATCGCATGTGAAACACTCCAAAGACAGCAATACAGACATGAAAAATCAGACGAACAAAAATCAACCAGAAAAGTGAAGATTTCGCTGCCCTAATTGCTTGTAGGAAAACAGCAAATATCTTCCCGAAGTCCAATAGCTTCAGCCAAAGACGTTTTGACCCTCTCCACTTTCACAGAAGGTTTGGAGCTTGCTTTTAACCACCAATGCTGAAGGTGTTTGAGAACCATCCAGTCGAACTTCAACAACAAGGTTTGCAGCAACCAAAAGTGCAGCACAAGTAGGCGTTTCTTTCTTTTCCAAAGACGCCTTTTCCTTCTCCAATCACGATTTGTGGTTTGGATGTTTGATCTTCCAAGTCTGGGTTTTTAGATTGATCCCAGTTCACCTCCTTCACCTGAATCTGATGGCATATAATCATATATATATATATATGGAATGAACTCCCTGTTAAACATATTTACAAAAGATGATCAAAGAAAACCAACAACGGTGATGTTTGAGGAGATTATGCGCATGTAGGATATGTAGAAGTGAGGTGAAGGCGAGGAAAATACAAACAGTCTGGCAAGGCAATCACTTCAATCCCGTTACTTGCGTTGTCTAGGGTCATTTCACAAATACTCCAAAGGGACTCCCTAGAGTGTTAACTACGGACAAGTGTTTATTCTCCTACCCAAAAATTCCCCCTCCAATCTACGAAAATGCCAGCTTGAAGAGCTTCCGGAGGTACCCACTCACACTTTCTAAAGCAAGCAAGCAAGCCAATGAAAAATCCAATATCATCCATTCATACCCTCCTGGGAACTAACATATCCCTTTCCAAGGCAGTTTTGAAGATGAGTTTCCTTTTCCCAAGGTGGGATATGCTAATTCCCTGGAGTATGCCATTTCAGAGTTTGGATTCCTCTTCGCTAAAATGATGCGCTTGGATCCCAAAAAAACAGTTTGGGGGACCCACTTCCTAAGGCCATCTAACCCTTGACTTCAAGTGCCATGATGATTCGCCATGGCATTGCCCGACCACCGACCATTTCTAGCAACGCAACCCTGCAACTTTACCTGGGCTTCCAGGCTTCAACTGAGGTGCCACAAAGTTGGCTCTCATCCGAGTCCTCGGCAACTTTTTGCTTGCCAGTTGTTCCTAGATATAGTAAAACTCTACCATGCTCCTGCTTGATTCGTGTTGATTCATCTTCCGTTGTTGTTTTTGATTTTGCAAATTCCTGCTGTAGCATCACTGCTATTGTCAGTGTTACGGATGTCTCTAAATTCCCAATGCCTTTCTGTCATCTACAAATGTAAGTCTAGAGTCTAGGGCTAGTAGGTTCCACGGTTCACTTTATGTTACTTTCTATCACTTTGCAACATCAAATCATATCAAACTCATGGATAGTGTATCCGAATTCCGAAGGCAAATTTTGTCCTGAAGATAGTCTTTCCTCCACCGCCTTTCTCCACAATCTCAGTGCACACCAACTCATCCTGGCAGACGAAGCGGACTTGCCCCACAGTACTCCGGAGTCTTGTGTTTTGAGCTTGATTCCTGGTACTCAGCATAGCTTAGCGCAAAGGCTAGTGACTAGTGATTAGTGATTAATAATTAGTGGTGACATTCTTCCCCATCTTACTCTACATTTACTGTCCAATGATTGAAAGAGAAGGTGCGCTGGCTTTTGAGGGGCACCAAAAGCAAAAAGCATCCATCCCATGTTCCTTGCCTCCACAACGCCAGGGTTTTGGCTGGACGCCATGAATGTAAACCTACTGAACCGAACACACCCCAGACCAGCATGAACGAAGCATCCCAAAAAAAAAGAAACAAGCTGAGATGATGGGCGGTTGGTATTTTTGTGAATGTTGTTCAAAACTATTCCCTTAGCATTCCAAAGTCTCAGTCATGTCATTCGATAAGTGGACAGTACTCGTGTGACTTCTTCAGCGCTTCTGTGCAAAATGACATCTCCTTGCAAACCATGTTACCCTTAAAAATGCCGTTTGCAAACTGCATTTATTAAGCAAACAAACCATGTTACTCGAAAAGTTTTGAAAGATTCAACTTCCAAAATCGCTGGATTCTCATTTCACCCATGTCAACTTGGAACAACATCAAGTCACTACACTGCGCAGAAAGCTGCACGCCTGAAAGCACTCTTGGGGTCCAGTAGAGAAGCTTCCGGCTCCACACGGAAGATGGTCACTCCCTGATGTTGAAAAAAGTGGTATGTTCAAATCATTCTACATCATCTTATGTATTCAAATTTAAAAAACGTCCCCAAGATTTTGTTTGACAAAGATCTTTCTTTTTTAAGACTAGGATGGTAACTCTCCAAATGGATGCATTTTGATCATTGTGCACCTCTTCAGCAGGCTTCCTTTTTCGCATCGACAAGTCCTGATGTGTTTGGGTTCACCAACAAAATGGGGTGGGTTCCTTGGGGAAGTTTCTGAGGCCCTCAGAAACCTTCAATCTCCTTGTTTCAACAAGTCCAATGATGAGATCTGCTGATGGATAAAGGTTCTATTGTTACTGACATAACGGAAATAGTTGATACAAAGCGCTTAACGGTCGAAAAAGGCACCCACCCAGAATTCTCAACCTTCACCACCAGGACAATCAAAAATGCTTCTGGACATTTTCCGGTGAATGCAAAAAAAAGAAGCTACGAGTAAAACCTTTGTCCTGGGAAAATCTCCCTATGTTTGTTTCGAAGCGACCGGGTGACAAGTCCTCTTTCTTCTCATTCTTTTTCTTGTCCTTCTCCTTCTCTTTTGCCCAGGCCAACCGTCGCCCAAACTGTCCATGGTTCTTCACCACAACCTGTGCGAAAGTCAACCCTGTGCGATGAACAGTTGAAAAAAGAAAAAAAAGTGGTTTCTAGTGGCACGGAATCTCGGCCTCTCCCTTTTTTAGCGCGGCAGTGCGGCAGTGGATACGGAAAAACCGCATAAAACCCTTCACAGTAAAACTACCTCGTGAAGAATCGAAGCAACCAACACCTCCTGAGAATTCATGTGATTCCTGCATGGAGAGGAGGTTTCTACGTCTTCTAAAGCCGCGGTCACATGCACTAAGCATTGCAACCATTGTAACCATCCACAGAGCAGTCCCTCTCAAACCTCTGTTGTGGTCGTTGTTGTGGTCTGATAGGAAACGACCAGACGCCAGGCAACAGGGACAAAGTTGATTCTGAAACGGGGAACAATTTCAAAGGACATTCCTCGGGAAGAGAAGCGCTGCTCGAGCTTCTCACAAATGGCCGGGTGGGCCCAACACCTCAAGCAGTTAGTTCCGACCCTGAGCACAAGGAAGAACGACCATGCAACTCTCATGACATTCTCAGTAGTATCGCTGACATTCTCAGTAGTACTGAAGCGAATCCCAAAAAGGATGGTGGCGAGGAGAAAAAACCAAGAAGCAACTTGCATCCAAAATATCCAGAAGTATTGGGTGTTGAGAATTCTCTGGAAGTCTGAGATGTCCTCTTGACTGAGCTGTGCCCCCGTTGCCAACTTGGCCATGCATACAGGGTTCAATACATGGTGCTGGCAGCAGCTAGTATAGATACCCAAAGCTCTGCACGCTGTTTGTTGGACAACAACCGTTCTCTGCGCAACAGGCAGCACGTAACCTTCCACGGGTGCAGGGTCATCCTTGGTCTTGGCCATATTCAGCAACACAACCTCTGCTTGATCATCGGAGACGCCTGCCTTGAGCAACGCATCCCGCATTTCCCTGGCCATGTGAACGACAAGCTGCTCCCGTCCACGCGCTGAGAGGAATGAAGCAAAAAAATGCTACGAATACAACATATCGACATGATCCGCATGAGCACCAGCATGATATGTTCACAAACGGCCGTTCCTATTCATTGCTCCTTTGCAGCGTTCAAACCAAGCAACAAAACATGTGGATGTGCTTTAACGTCACCGGTAGCTGAAGCTGCAAATCATTAGAATACATTAGTGACTCTTCGTCTTTGTTGTTTTTTGATGTCTCCATATGGCCCTCCAAATGCTCATGCTCCAATCTGCGACACAAAAACACAACTTCTCGGACTTTGAGACATGTCTCACATCATGTCTTGCACGCATCTAGATCAGGTCACCTATATCTCTGGTTCACATCACCTTACATCAAAACTCATCTTTCCCAGTCCGTCCTCTCTAGAACAGGTCTGGGTGGTGAAAATGGTGCCAAAGTCCAGGAATTCTAACTCCTGCAATTCCCAGATCTGCCAACCCCACGCAGGTCCCGCATCCCGGATCCAAAGATTGAAGATTTTTTGGGGAACCCTTTACATTCATTTTTTTGTTGTGGAACTTTTACCAAGGGAGGAATTAGACCTACCAGAGATCCAAAATATTTCCAGATCACCAATGGATGGATGCAAAAGAACGGAAAACCGAAAAAGCAGCCAAAAAACCCGAGCCTCTTCACAAGTCACTGGAGTGTCACTGGCAGTAGCGCCACCTTTACATCTCACCTGGGGTGAAGCCAAGTTGATCCTTACCCCAAAATTCAGTGACCTATGACACAATCCTGGGGAAAACAAAAATCCATTGGTGATGGTTCAATTTTGCAGTGCATCATTAAAAAAAATAGGAACACGTTGATTTTTGACTTAGATTCCTTGAACTTAGCGAAAAGATGCAAAAGAATGCACAAGATAATTAAATGCTCCAGGTCAGATGGACCCGTCCCACCCTCATCTGTTCCATGCTGCTTCCCTGTTCCATGCCTGCACCGTGAGATCATCCCCTTCACTGACGATGAGGTTTAAGGTGTCCTGAGCAGATTGCTTGTCAATGGTCCCAAAGACAGCAGCCGCAAATATGAACTTGCTCTGAAATCTTAAAAGCTATGGCTCTTCAAGACAGAAAAGGCTCAAGATGACATAGTTGATTGTCTGTTTGGCGGTAAATTCACATCGAAAAATGTAGAAAGGCAATGAAAGCCATCATCCAAAAGCTAAGTTCATCATTCATTTTTCAGAACAGAATCTCTGATGCTTGGGGGTTCTCATCTAGTCAAGCAAGGTAGTGAGAGATGAGTTGCACCGGGGTGTATGGCCCTGCAACAGCATGGGGGAAAAGCTGCTGGAGGCAGCCTGAGAGAAGTGCGCGAAGGGTAGAGCCAGAATAGCATGGCGACGTGATACAACGGGATGAGACGGAAAGTATGCTGGGGATGGCTGCTGTAGTAGCATGTGAGAGAGCAATCGGAGATACCAGGGGCACCAGTCGTCCGATGGAGGAAGGAGGTAGTGATTGTCTGGCATTGTGCCACACCCCGTCCGCTAAGACCTTCGTGTTTGCCCCTATCGGCACGTTGTGTTACAGGCCGTGATACGACGAAACGATGTGTTTTTTTTCACAAGAGGGAGATGCAAAATTCATCAATGCTGTACCGTCTGGTGTTTGGTGGTGGATGATGCGGATGGAGTCTGTGTGTGCATATTTTTTTGAGGGAAGCTGTTGGTGGATGTTTCAGATTGACAGGCAACTCAGGCAATTTTTGCTTTTGGTTTCGACAAAAACAATCATTCTGCAAATTTTTCGTAGTAGACTTCCCTTCCCCCACCCCCAAAAAAAACAAAAAAGGGACAGTCCAAGGCATCAACCTATCATTACCTGTGTATATCTGCCTCATTCTGAGTCCTTTTTGGTTCTCAGGCTCACCTTGGAAATCCCCAAAAATCCTCAAATCCCAAGTCCCCAGGCTACAGCTTGACAGGTCTCGTCCATCCGCACGGTGAGGGCCAACTGAAGGGTTTCCTGACACTTGACAATACAGCTTTTGAAACGGAGAAATGATGGATGGATTTTTGACTTTTTGACATCTACTTGTCTGTGGGATACCCTGCTACCTTGCTTTAGTTACAAGGAGTTTCATCCACCTCCTGAGTTTTTTTTCATTCCGATGTAACATGACTGCTGACTCAATGGGACTTGCCGAGGACGACGCGGCCGCAAACTAGAGAGCTTATAGAGCATTGTAGAGGAATAGTTTCTAGATCAACCATGAGTTACAGTGATCTATTTCATCTACACACAATACATAATTCGTAAATGTTTCAACTATGTCTATATAATAATATATTATATTTGTTTATCTATATAAAATATAATATAATATACAGTATAATATATTATATACGCACATGCACTTGTGTATACAGGTTTCCCATCAGTTGCGCTCCTGTGGTGACAAGTGGATGACCTTTGGATGGACTGTCCATAGCGATCTGGCAGAGCCGGCTGCACGAAACACTTTCTGCTTGGAGCCATGCAACTACTCGTCAGATCTTGGCCACAGAAAGATCAACATCGACATCATCATCATCATCATCATCATCATCATCATCATCATCATCATCATCATCATCATCATCAACAAACTCCAAGAAAAAACATCACCACTTCTTCCAAATCAGCTGTAACTCTTCAAGTTGAATTTGTTGTCAAAGTTGCCTTGCCGGGGGGGGGGGGGCAATAATGTTGCTTCCCACACCAACAATAAACATCTTCAAGTGTTCGTTCACTCTCCAAACACGGAACCCTCAGGATCCGGATCCGGATCCTGAAGTTGTTACAAGTTCCGAGCTGTTGACTAAACCAAAGAAATACACTAAAGTCACTAATGAGGCACTAAAATCCTTGCCATGGCACTTCCTCTCGTTCATGAAGGCGCGCACCGAAGCATCGATACACGAGAAATTCGTAAGTCGAACATGCCTGGAGTGGTGGCATGCTTCCAAGAGGTGCTTGGGCAAAGATATGCCCTAAATGGAAAAAGAACATGTCATCAACTAGAACAATATGTAAAGAAGTAAAAATCATAACATATTCAGGACATCTTCAGAACATATCTTTTCCGCGCCCCAAATATGTTCTTTGAGTTTTCTTTGTGTCTCAAGAAACCTCAGGTGTTCGACATCTTGGCCCTCCGACTTGGTCACAGGCTCCAAACATTTCACGTTGCCAAAGTCTAAGCTGGGCCTCGGGTGACCGAGCCCAGGCGGCTCCGTTTCGTTTCGAATTTTCAGGCCTCACTGGTGTTACACAATTATCAAATTGAGATATATATACATGAGAGAATCATGGAATCATAATAATCATAATTTTTGGAGAAACCAAATACAAGGCAGATACAATCCATATAAAATCCTCATATAACAATTAAGATATGCATATTCACAATCCATATTGAGGTATGCATATTCTTTTTGCCTAGACAAGTCGATCCGTTGAGAGTCCCCAACGGATCGACCACCACACGTGGACCAACGGAATTGCCCACAAGCTGCGCAGGTTCGGTGGCCGGTTGCTTAAAAAGGGAAAGGATGTTCGAAACCACCAAATGAACCGGTCCTGGGTCCTGGGATCAAGATGTCAATCAAATTTCTAACAACCAAATTTGTTGCTTGTTGAATCTTGCACGATTGAATCAAGGTGGATCGGCGATGTAGTCTTGGTTCTGAGACTCAAATATAATCAAATATTTCATGTTCATTCAAATATATGATATCAATGATTCTATGGTTTCAGCCAAACCATGGAAGAAATGATTAAAGCTCACCAACCTTCAAGATGTTTACCTCAGCATGGTCCCATTTTTCTTGGGGTCGAATCGCTCCGGGGGGGCGAATCGCCAAATGATTGACTTGGCTGCCAGAGCTCAGCTCATCCCATT
Source organism: Breviolum minutum Mf 1.05b.01 (assembly GCA_000507305.1). Taxonomy (NCBI): domain Eukaryota; class Dinophyceae; order Suessiales; family Symbiodiniaceae; genus Breviolum; species Breviolum minutum. The sequence goes on along the minus strand of DF243030.1, from coordinate 36,938 downwards.
TGGGATGGCAAGTTTTCAAACTGCAGGAAACACCCCTTTATTGACCCGTTGTCATGAAAAGCCCATACATTGCCCTGTGGCAAAACAGGGGCCCTCAAGTCCGAATGTTTCCTGCTTTTTGTCTACGCAATCTTTGGCAACCAAACCACACATTCCCAAGCGTCCAAGATCAGAATCCTCTGCTGGGAGGCCATCAGTTGCGGATGGTGTGATTTTTTCCCTCAAAAAAAGTCAAAATGGCCAAATATCCCTGAAATTCGAGCTCTCTTGGATTCCACAAAATTCCCTCAGGAATTCGTGGGTGTTTGTTTTTTTGTGCGGATGAATTTTTTTCGGCATAGATTGCAACTTCAAGAAATTAGCTACAACTCAGATCTGCTCTCCTTGCCAGGCAACTCGCCTGCCAGTAAACAACATGTTGAAGGCCAGGACTTGACTTGAAGTGATACAACTCTATATATCATACATACAAAATAGTACTTAAACATAAAGACCAACATCATGTTTTCATCTCACCTTTGCTGCTAGAAGAGTGGAGAGAATGTGTCGTTGTCCCCATGGTTGTATAGATAAGAGAAGTCTTTGATTTTTGTTGTTTGTTGCAGTTGACATCTCACGAGAGTTGTTTTGTACCGTGTACCAACTGCTAAATTGAGAGGACGATCTTGATGCCATGTGCCTCACCTGCCATCATAGATCCAACTTCAGCCAGTCCAATTCCAAGTCCTTCTCAGGGACAGTAGGAACAGCTTTTGCCTCGGTGAGACTGAAATCTTGAAGGAAAACCAAAAAAGGAACAAAGGAAGATAAAGAAGATCCTATTCAAAACAGATTGAACAAAACAATATATCTATATATAATCATAACATAATCAAATATATACATATATCATACATCATATTGAAAAAAGTTATATACTGCCTGAAACCTCATGGATTGTTTGTTGTTTCAACCAAAAAACAAAAACCTCTTCCGCCCAAGGAACTGGAGCTGTGCCGCAACGGAGAAAGGTCAATTCCCGTGCCAGGCACCTGGAGGTGCTGGTGGTTGCCCACGTGCCAAGGTGGATGAGACGTTTGAGGGTAGGTTTTTTGTTGGTGCCGAGGTGGAATTTTTAGATTCCAAAAAGATCCCAATTTGGATGGGTTGAAAAAGGTATCCGGAAAGATGTTGTGGCGAAATTTGCCAGAATTTTTCTGTCCCGTACAAACTCTAGATCCTTCAAAGAGGGGATTCGCCAACAGCAACCTTGTATTTGTTTTGTCTTGGTGGTTTACTAACAATGTTTTTTTTTAAACCTATTCGCAAAAAAAGCAGCCGGTGGCAAAGAAGAAAATGATCTGAGCCCAGCCTTCTGCGATAGTTGAGACGCCGCTGCGGGATGTTTGACCACAGTGGGTCCATGGTCCAATCCCTGCACCGAGGAAATCCAAGAGACTTCAAAGAGGAGTGCAACTTCGACAGTTCTGGACATCAATCATTAAAATATCGTATAGTAAGACAAACAGACAAACACCACGGAACCTTTCTGATGAATTCGTCGCTTCTTCTAATGATAGCTGAAGCCAATCAGAGGCATCGGCATAATGCTCTTGTTGGAAGGCTTCGAGTTCCACCCTGGAGGAATCGTTCACCATCAATAAGATCCTTTCTTACCTGTTTGCATACCCAGAAATCATAGGAGTACGACATCTTAACATAATTTGAGCCACTCAATGGCAGTAGCATCCGGAGATGCGCCTGGAGATGCCTAAAACTCGCCGACCAACTGAAGGAGTGCCTGGTTTCAAGGTTTCTGCAGATTTTTTCTGAAAGCCTTTCCAATCCTGGGAAAATTTGTATGTAACTCATATAATCACATGATATCATAATCGCGTGTGATTCTAAGTGATATCACTTCATGGCGTACATAAATTATATACAAAGAAAATCATGCTGCATATTCGTGTATATTCCTATATTGATGTATATTGTGTATACTTATTACCTGTACAATGCAGGCAAATATCCATTTTTACATCACCAAGTTTCCACTTCCGCTGCTCCCAAAACCTACCCCCCCCCCGATCACCTCGAGGAGCGAAGGAACTTTGCCTTACGCTGTTCCCTGCGATTTCACACATATCCTGGGGTTCGGACGTCAACCAAAATCACGGTGAAAATAGCGGTGATTAAGACTCTGACTCATCACTTATGAGATATAAGCATTTGATTGTTAAGATTTCTTAAAACTGTTGGTTGATCTCAATTATATAAAAGGTGTTGGTAAATCAGGTAGTTGATCGTACGAATCTCTCTTGTCCGAAACTGGGAAGTGGGAAGACGAAAGCCAGACAGCTTGCCTGGTACACTAGTTGTTTCAGACAGTTCCAATGGAAAAGAAAGTCTGGTCTGCATCAACCTTTTCTCAACACACCTAAAGTGTGGAGATTAAAAGCTCGGTAAAATCTCGATAAATGTGAAGATTTCGTTGCTGGGAGTGGAAGTTCAGGTCGGCCCATACAGCTGAGTCAAATTCACCCCAAAGTGGATATCTGTCAAACTCCATGAGTGGAAAAACACCCAGCACATGAGCGCATGAAGATGGGGTTGAATCGAAGCATGCAAAACGGGCAGGCTTCGGACACTGAAACGATGCAGCCGTGCTTACACCGTTCTTACATGCTCTTTCATCCTTGTCTGTATCAAGATCGCGAAGAAAAGAAAGGAACCAGGAACCCAAGAGGAAATGTTCATCCTGAATCCTCAATCCAAACAATCCCTGGCCAGCACTAAAACTGTCCCGTTGATACACTGCCCGTCCGTCATAGAGAGACCAAAGATGGCTCTGGCAGTTGTGTACTCTTCCAGCAGTGGCTCCTCACTACACAGCATCCATTTCGGATCAGAATATGCTGGAAATGTCGCCAATTACACACCTTGACACTTCATCAAAGTTCATCCCTATTCGTCACTCTGACCCCCTCACTCTTGAGCCCTCCCATGACATCCTTGGTTGTGTGGAACATCAAAGGATCATCAGTGGACAACGTCACCTGAGCAACTCAGTCAACAAGCAAATTGCCAAAAAACTCCCGACCGAACTCGAGGTCCCCAACGTTGAGGCCACGTTGAAAAAAGTCTGAGAAGGGGCTCTTGATCATCTGCCCAGGGCAAAGAGAGACTCCAAAAACCCAATTTAGCAGGCTTCAAACTGGATCCACTAGTACAGCAAGTGAAGCCACAAGTCTCAGTCAAAAAATTACCACCTTTACAGGTCCAAACTGTTTCAACTTCTCCAGCAGACTTTGCCCCACATATCATCAAGAAAAACACCCCCCCGGACTCCAACCTTAAGAAAGAGGGCATTGTTCGATAAAGGCGACACCGAAATCCCAATCTGCGTGATGAAGTACAAGTACCTGGCTAGTTGGGCATCCGATGGATGAAAAAACCCTTCACCACAACCCCCTGTGCTGGACAGAGATCATCATCAAAGTGGCACAGAGATTTTATGTGCCATGTATATTATATAGTATGGCATGATCAAAAAAGAGAGTCAAAAAGCATGTCACTGTTATCTATCACAAAAATGCATGACCAAAGAAAGCCAAGAAAACATATTTTTTCCAAATGCAATCAGCCGGAGTCACTGTAGTACTGGACTGTGTTGAAGGTTCACCCCGTGATGCCTCAGAGAATCATCTGCCAAGAGGCTTTCCAGCCTCCGAAACATCGGCCCTACTTCCACCATGCGTCCAAATGGTCTGACAAGGATTTTGCATCACCATAAATTTTTCCCACTGCTTCCACCTAACTCCATTCCCCAACCATTCCGTTGCGGTCGCTTAGGCAGTTGGACCATCCGCCAGCAGGAAAGTGGTAGCCAAGTGATGCACTTCACCCGCCTTCACTGTAGCCGTGTGATGGATTGAGTGGTTGAGCTGAGCCACACAGGGGTCCGGTGGCATGTCTCCAACAAAATGTGTTGTAAAAAACCCTTTCATACAAAGATTCCACTGAAATTACCTGGCTACAAACTGCAGCCATGTTTACAGAGCAAATAAATCGAACAGCTGATGGAGAGAATCTGGCAAATCAGACCGGATGGTTGAAGGACTACGTGACTATGTCTAATGAATGAGGTATTCACCATATCAACTGATGCAAGACCATAGCAGCTGCTGCAGGAATTTCTCCATCATGGCTAAAGCAGCCAATCATGGCGAGGTCATGTTTGCAAGCACATGAACTGTGCTGTAGAGCGACGTAAGTTCCCCATCCCATTTGGCACAAATCTGAAACAACCCATACATCCAACATCTTAGAAACCATCTCACATTCGTTGAGTTTCGTTCCGCAAAATCACCGGGTCTGAAGGAACAGATTCGGCCATAAAACTTAAGGGGATCTGAATCCTCACCCCATAGAGTAGAGAACTCGAGAACCCTCCCCCGCTCGAGCCTCCCCTGCATGGGGTCGGAAGGTCAAATGCCAAGGGCGACCCAACATCTTGCAGACATGGTTCCACCTGCTTGGCATATCAAAAATCAAAAAAAAAGTTTTTTTCAGAGAAAAAGAGGCCAAGATTAAAGCCAACACAAAGACAATGTTCTTCAAAGTCGGAAAAAGTGAAAAACCAACAACATCTTGCTAGTGTAATGCATTCTTCATGACAACTTCCAAAGGCCAAGTAGTACCTTTGCTCGAAATCATCCTACTACGACCCTTAGAGTTTCAAGGCTCATTCATAATTCATGCGTTTGAATTTGGAATAACGAAAGAATTGGCAATCCCATCACAGCCCTACAAACATCACCCTGCACCCACCATAAGGAAGAGGCTTCTACTCTGAAGCTCATATCAGCAAAAACACCCACACTTCAATAAAACCCACGCCCAGCTGAGCCTGCATATATTGACATACATGTAAAAGGAATAGTACGAATAAGGTGGATTCTCACCTCACAACAAACAATTTGTCCAAGGGGGAGGCAGGTGGCCAACAAAACTGGCGTTTCATGCCAACTTGTCAAAGGAAAGCTGTTTTTGTTGCGTCTTTTCCTATCATCAAGAAGCTAAAATCCATTGTCCGAGTCCACTCGATATCCACAAAGTTTGGGGTCTCTGCTCCCTTGCCGAAGATTGGGTGTCCCCTGCTCACAGCCCACAGCTGCGGCCGCAGGACATCACCATCAGTAGGCAATGGATCTGTTTCTGAGTAAAGCTGTGAACCTTCGGCTGCAGCCCATCACGTCGAAAAAAACTCCTCCTTAAGAGGAAAAAACATCATCAAACGGGTGTAAAAGCAAGTAGAACCATAATCATCCCTTAAAAACCATTTTTGTTTTCAGAAAACAAGACTTTATCCACTATTGGAATGGTAGGGTCGCATGGGTTTACGACAATTGTGGAGCTCGCTTCATCCCCATCCTTCACCAATCGTGTCCAGGAAACGACGAGCACACAACTGGTCTGGCACACTCTCGTCGTCCACACTATCAACCCCAGTGATAACCTGGGCCAACTGAGGGGGATGCTGAATCTCTCCATATTTTTCTGATACTGTAGGTACCAACTTCAATTCAAACCGGAGGATTTCCAGGCCACTATGATTGAGGAGAAAGCCTGGTTTCCCACCTCAGTTTTCACTCCTTTTTTTCTGGTGCCAACAAAAATTGTCGCCCAAGTTGCTGGAAGCACCTCGGCCAATTCTGGATGACTAGCCTTGGTGGTCAAACTGAATCCCCACATTTCAGAGCTGGTGGACCTGTTCTCACCATTGGGACAAGGAGCAGTTAGGACCTAGGAACAAAGCAAGCTAGATATGATTTCAGAAATAGATTTTGGAAGGGTCACAATGCCCATCCTCTTGGAAGTACAGGAATTAAACTCATCATCACTATTACTATTAATCGCTATTGATTCTGTTTTTCTAGATCTTCGCCAGCTTCCCAGAAGGCCTCCCGACAGGATCCAAGGCTACCTCGAAGAGCGGCTGAAAGATGTTGTTTAGGAGCTCCTCTCATGCAGGGAAGCAGCAGGTACTGTATATATCACTGCTACATCACCACAGAAGACACTTGGACAACATTAATACTTGATTGTAGACTTGACAAACTTCTCCAGTTCACCCACCCACTACACAAATGCATCCTCGAAGTTGTTGATCAAACCACTTTTGTGAAAAGCCTGGGATCGGAGTTGAAAAGGATCTAATCAGGATACCAGTAGCATAAAGTGAAAAAAAAGAGGGAAAAAAAACAAGTTTGTCGGAAGAAGATCTATATAATGTGGCCAAAATATCATGACAAACAAACCTCACATTTCCAGGTAACAATCTCTCACAAACAATCTCGCGCTCAACATGTCACAAGCAAAACACAACTTCTGGACAGGTCGTGTTGCAGGCAAATCACCCCAAAAACTCGTGGGATCTGAATCATCCACAAGTTCCTGTCATACCAAGGTCATCTAGGGTAGACCAGTACACGCGGACATTCAATAAAATCACCAAACAACATCAAATGGAGTGCATCAAACTGATCCCCCAATCTTTTCACTTCGTGATCTATTCAAAGTGTAAAAAACCAAGAAATGCCATCAATCCTCAATTTTCTTCAATGAACTGCCTCACTCAAACCCTTGGATTCTCTGTACTTTTGACTATTTCCATGTTGGAGAGATCAAACAACAACCCTCTGTCCATGTGCATCAGTCCTTGACGTTGCAGGTGGCCTCACTTTCAAGGTTTGATGCTTCCGGCGAAATCCGCTCCGGGACGAACAGTTTCCATTGATAAAAAGAATCCCAAAGCCTTCCCCAACAAAACCACGGTCCCGAGGGGCTTATGCAAGTCATGGGCCGTGAGCCAGCGTGCCAGCTCGTCCCACTCGTTCAAGTTTTTGCCATAGATGGAACAGCGCATCTCCTATCTTTTTTCAGACAATTTTCAGTCAATCATCGTGGGCGACAGCATATCAGTTTCCTGAAAATGGGGTATAGATCCCAAAAGGACATGAAAATGGATGATGTTTGTGGTTCCACCTTCCCCATCATATTAATCAAAAAAAAATAGAGTCGCATCACTTGCAGAAACTCTACATGGAAGTAACGCACATGTGAAAAATCGAAACGTCTTGGCTTTTTTAAACACACAAACGAAAAGAAATATTGTAGACGCAACAAGGTATTGCCTCATTGCTGTTGATGGAGTCAGCATGACATCTGGATCCTCAAAGATTCCACATCCCTCCCTCCCCCTCCCCGGCGCTCCGCAAAGGTGTCATTCTGCTGAAAGCTATCCACCACGGCCTCAATCAACCGATCAACCAGTTCCCGTTCCCTACCTTTTGACTACGTACTTTTTGTGTGTGCTGAACTCCGGGACAAGTCATGCCTGGAATCCATGCCATTTTTCCGTTTTTTTTCCTTCCAGAGTTACCAGTCACAGGGATTTTTTTGAATCAAACCAAACGCTTCTGCGCCTTAGCCAGCTCTCCAAAGTAAACACCATTGATAAAGTTCGAACTCTTCAAGAACACTGTCCTCAGAGATTGCCGTTAAATAACCCGAAACCCTCCCCACCATCTCACGACCCTTTGCCCCGAGGTAAGTCTCGGAGGCGCAGGACTTGGCCACTTCATTCAATCAGCGGAGCCCAATTGTCAACATGGCACTATCTCAAATTCTACCCCAACAAGACATGAATTATCAATGGTGGCTCCCACTTTTTGGTAAGAAAATATATGGAAAAAAGCTCCCCAATGGCTTCCCCTTTGGACCAAGATTCCGAAGATCACCACAACCCAAGGGGCTGTAGGCATCATTGAAATTGTCAAACCTCACCGTTTCAAGAAACTGAAGTAGGTGGAAGCAGCACTACAAAAAAAAAAATGCTTCTTTTTGACAGACAACGTGGCACACACACCCCTCATAAATTGGAGATGCTTCAATCTCTTTCACCTTTACAATCAAGATCCCTCAATTTGGGGGTGACCAAAGTTGCCCCTGTTGCAGAATGACCTTTTTTTGGTCATGTGTTGTCCGCGCCCCTGTTCGGGGTTCCAAGCCGGTGGTAGAAATGATCATCTGCCACTGTCCTGCCAGAATTTTTCAGATCTACAGGCGTCAAAGAATTTGTGAAACAACTTGAGAAAAGGGAGGTCAAGCTTGAACATTGTATTTCCAAGTTCCAAGTGTCTTCCCAAATGTGGATGTTTCCAAGATTCAACTCACTGATGAGATGAGTTTTCACTAGCCGAATGGCGCACCTCAAGGCATCCACATGCAACTGGGACTCCAAGCTCCTGGGCCACAAAATCTGTAGAGTCACAGCATCCCTGGCAGCTTATGTGAAAATCATATCAAAATGTCTGGTACTGGTTCCCCTGTAAACCAACGTATCCCATCCAAAAAGACCGTTGAGAAGATGAGTTTCCTTTCCCATTGGTGGCATATATCTTACTATTGTGGTTAGTACCCACTGCATCCAAGCGGCTTTGCTTCCAAGACGTTGCGACTTCCACCTGCCAAAGTCCCTCCCTGCCAGCTGGAAACCCCATTCATGTCCCAATCTCGGGTGCGGGGGACCTGGTGAAGTCTCATCCATCTTCACCTCGGCAAAGTTTTCGGTGGCTTCGTTCGATTATATAAGATGACCGAATTTTCCCACTGTTTTTTGATGAGAAGCGATCCAAAAACAACGAGAAGCATGCAAATTCATGACTTCGGAGACTGAAAGAATGAATTGGAGGCCTATGACAACGATGACTGCTGATGAAGTACACCATGACAAACTCCCTCCCTCCCTTTTGCATCTTGAAGTCTTCATCCGGGGCAACGATGTCACTTTTTGTCCGGGTCATCAACAGCAAAACATGTGCCAAGTGGCTGCTTCCATGACAAGCCTCTTTAGGGTCTTTCCTGGCTTCAACGCACTCCAGAACAGACATGCACTTGCTTGATCAGCACAGGTGGAAGAAAAAAAAACACCCTGCAGGTTCTCAAATTTCGGACGTCCCAGAGTCTTGACAAATGTATATAGATAAATAGAGTAAGAGTCGCAATGTGCTACTTTTGGTTCTTTCTGTAGGACAGGTTCGCATACACATCACTTCCACATTCACGTGACCGCTGCCTTTCACCACTTCGCGCTCTGGTTCAAGCTCCAATTTTTCCTTGATGAACCTCAAACCGTTGACATCTCTTGAGGTCTTTTGTTTGCTCAAGGCCGGAGAATCCCACCTCCAAAATAGCCAGCAATGTCAAATGATAGATGATGTTAATCCAAAAATAGCAAATCTTTATCTCAAAATGGGAAAATGGATGATTTGTTGGCCCATGAAAATCCCTTCTCAAAACACGGGTGTTTCATGATTTCAATGCCAAGAAACGCCAAGAGCATCCGAGGAGTCATGGCAGCAGCCAAATGGATGTGATTGTCCACCTTCATGACCTGAGAAAACCACAATCCATCAAATTTGGTGGTCCATGACAAGTGAAGGGATATGGGGGTTTCCTTAAATGGTGGTACCCCCAATCTCCACACCCCAAAATGATCATTTTTAGAAGGAAAACCCATGGGTTTCTTGGGGAAACCCACCATTTTAGGAAACCCCCATATACCAAAAGTGCTGGGAAATTGAGTTTTATCGACTTCGTGTCAGTTTGCTGAACAATATTAGTACTGTTTTATTTGTGTATATCAATCATGATAGATCATATACGTCAAACATATGTGTTCAAAAAAAAGTCTTTGGGGAAGCTCTTGAGGAATAGGCACGATCGATATTTCTTTCTGAAGCCGTTCACTGCCTTCATCTTGGGGACAAGGCCTACAAGTCCGGACAAGTCCAAGTGGTATTGATATTTGGGAAGTCCATTCCTGCTGCAAACAACCCCCAGGACCTTGGGACCGTAGATTTTTTTGTTGGTCATCCCTTCATCCCAGCGACAGAGTAAAGGTCTCCCATGATTTCGGCTTGGTCATGACCTTAGTCGACCAAAGCTGGACTTTGTTCAACCAGATCGTGAACCTTTCTGATCCTGTTATCTGTTACTGTATCTAAAATTTGTGTCAATTTTTCAATCTTACTGGATAGTTCCTGGGCCTTTTTTTACTTTAGAAGATGTTCGAGACACCCACTTCTCTTAAGAGCACCAGTTAGTTGAGTGGCACATGCCTTGCTGGTAGGCTCCCTCGACAACTGCACAAAAACGACAATGACATAAAATGACCACATTGTAAAAGGATTGCCCTAAAACACATTGAGGTTCCGAAATTGCAAAAATTGGAACAGCTCCCTATTTTGCTGGCAAAAAATACATTGCCCACTGGAACCAACGCTGGAAAACATCGGGCCCGGGGGCAGATGTAAATCTGACACACAAGAAAAACAACTCCATGACTCCTGCTGCAACACTTGGGATTTGCTCCATCTTTCTGCAAAATGATTGGCCCTCCCTACAAAACGGACCCCACCAACGCTGAATCCTGGCAGTTTGTCGGTGTCCAGGTAAGACAAGGTGCGCTCCTGATCCGCTTGTTCCAGATCGTAGCTTTGGAAGGACACACTGAGCCTGACAGCAACCCCAAAGCAAAACCTGGAAACGAGATGAGATAACTTTAATATGACACTTTTATCTTGTCATGCTTTAATTATGCACAAATATCGCTTCCATCAAAACCTGGCTAGTCACTACAATTTCGATATCTAAAGTCTATGCGCCACGGCATAACTGTTACTTCACCAACCTGATATAACATCCCTGATGTTTGGTTCAAGCCTTAAACCCCGAAGCTCCAAGTGTCCCACGAAAAAACCCAAGGCCTATGCAGTCGATTCATTGCACAACTCTTACCTCAGAAATTGAGGCAAACCTTCTCATCAATTCATGGGTGAATAATAGATGAATCTGTAAATCCATCTGTTTCCAACTTCAGACTCTCTGCTGGACTTCTTGACAAATCTTGGATCTCGGATCTAGGAGTCTTTCCACCAAAAAATGTACCAACATGTTTTGCTGGTCAAGTTGGTTTGAGAGTCGATCGTCAGATTCTCCTGCGAATTTTTGTACAGCGTCCCATACTGTTTGAAAGGGGTCCGATGCCGCGGAAACATCGTCAAAAACCAGCCGTCCATTCTCACCAATCCAAGCAGCACTCAGGATCCTTCACGATCTTCCACAAGGCAATCAAGTCCTACCCCCGTCATACACTGGTGCTGGGGAGATGCAGAATCTCATTACATCCGGAAAAATTGTGTATCATCATGTATAATCATGATATGACAAAGATGACGCAATCTTGTATTCAAAGTTGATGATTCTGGGGTTCAGACTCATTAGATCCTTCAACACAACCCATTCCACTTCCTAACCATCGCATGTTTGCATGGATTGTTGTGTGATCTCCACCAGAAAATCTGGGAATGAAGTCATCCAACAAAATCGATGTCTTAAACAACTTAAGTTTTAAATCAAAAGATCTCAAAACCTCAAGGTCTACATTCTCCACACATTTTTTCCCAAACCGCTGATTCCATTCATCCCATTATTATGGTAAAAAGGCTGATTTTAGGGGTTCACAGGCGCTCAGGGTTCAGCCCACCTTATTCGTTATCACCAATGTTCACCCAAAAAAAATCACCTTACCTCATTCATGTTCATATCATTTCATCTTTCCACCTCGTTCATTATTCATATTGCGGAGCCAACTTGTCACCTAGACTTATTATTCACTCTTTTGTAGGGTTTCTTTTGCTTAGTTTTATACATTATTCATTATGATATGTATTTGAGATATAGTGGAATAATTCATTTATATCCCATTCAAAATTTGTTACCATATTGTAGACATTCACTTTTACTTTTCCAATGAAATCAATTTTGGAAACAGAACCTTCAAGTTAGAAGGTTTGACAAGACCCTATTTAAGACGCAAAATCTAATTCGTCTAAGAATTTCATATAAATACACGTACAAAAAGACTATAAGACTTATATGTATGAAACACTGGTCCATTAATACATATTTATTGTCATCATGTTGAATTGCGTAGTACTCGAAGGCCTGTGCTGTTGGTTCCTTTATCTCGATTCTCGTTCGGGATTTTAAAATACTGTGCCCTCTTGCTATCCCATGAATCAACAGGAAGTCCTAGTTGGCGCTGTTCAAGAAAAAAGTCCGTCATTTCTTTTTTCTTCAGGGTTCCTTTCTGGTTTATCACGTTTTTCCCCCTTCAGTATTCAAGCTTGTGCCAGACTGGCTGTGGCATTGAAGGATACGAAAGGTGCAAAACACAAGACGCAACATTGCCTAACCTCATGATAAGGAAACAACATACGAAGGACTGACATTCTTTAGAACCACAACCTGCAACACTTTACAATTTACAATCATACCACAACTACAACCCATAAACTGTCATACTATACAACTACACTACGATGACGCTAAATGACCCAACAAGGGAAAAACGAATGAGGTGAAGCAAAGAAAAAGATAGAGCAAATGAAAAAACGACCAAGGTCCGGTAAAAAGTTTGTCATATGGAGTCATACCATACATGTAAAATATATGAAGCACAACGATGAATGAAGTAAGCTAATGAACAAAGTGGATGAGGTGAAACAATGAATGAGCTACTGCGATGAGAAAATGAATAAGGTTACTTGAAAAATGTATGCAAATGGAAAATGAAAGAGGACGAAAGAGGAAAGGTGAAATGATGAAAAAACGGATGAGGTATTGTCAAAAGCCCTTTCTTAGGTGAAAATTTGTGATAAGGAATAAGGTAGGCTGAACTTTGAGCCCTTGCAAAAGCCTAAAAACACCCAGCTTTCTTACTATTTTTTGTTTCCCCCTTTGCCGCGGATGGTGGCCAGTCATGCTTGAAGTCGTGTCTACTTGGCAAAGAAGGAAGCTCGAGCCCTGGAACTTCTGCCACGCCATCCACCATGACCATCACCTGCGGTGATGCTTGAAGGTTAATGGCTAAACCCTTGGAAGATTAACGGCTGGAACCTGAAAATGACGGAGTTTGGTTCAGATGACTCTCCGAATTCCAATTGGGTGATTTTTAGGTGAATCATGTCAATTTTCCGGGGAGTACTTCAAATTGCTGTCAGAACTGTTTCACTACATTGGGACTTCAAACTTCTTCAATGAATAGAAAGAAGTTTCATGAATAGTGAGAATCCTCAACCCTCTGGTGGGACCATCCAGCCACTACTGCGCTCTCGAGTGAAAACCAAGGTCAACTGACCAATTGACATGAGGCCAAGACCTCGCAGTGTTGGAGACATCAGACATCCCCCACATTCCCCCACCTTTCCATCCAATGGTGGAAGCTCACCAGCATATACTCTTGCGACATCTGCCTCATGTAGGTACTTCTTCCGCCAGCGCACTGCCTCCCAGGGGTAGGTCAAATCAAAAAAAAAACGCCCGTCGTAAATGTTTGGGAAGTTGATGGTGCCATCCCATGGTCGGCCATGTCTTGAAAATCTAGAGTCAGCCGATTGTGAAGTCAAGTCCCAGGCGCCTGCATCAACTTTTCTCGGATGTGTTCATCCTAAAGGCCCCAACAAAGGCGAAATCTAAAGGAAGGGTCGCTGAACGAAACGATGAGTTTTGATGATTCTGGCCAGGTCAGAAAAGGAGTGTTAAATGTTCAGTACCAAGGTAGTTTTTCGAATCAAACATCCATCAGTTTCATTCGATTTGCATCTTCATAGAATTTTCCCAATTCCCACCACCCCAATTTTCAGTAACCAGGACACGGAAAGAGATGAAACTTGCACAGGAGGCACGGTATCTTCGACTTGCACAGGAGGCACGGAATCTTCGACTTCCTCCTGAACCATGGGGGGCGGTGTTGTTCAACTTTCCCCTCATGAAAGCGAAAGACCCCCCACCCCAAACCTGCCTTTCGTGCTGCCACAGATCTCGCCTGGTCCCACAGGGGTAAACCCAGGCGCGGTGTTTCAAATCATCATCATCGATCAATAAGCAAAAAATCATTGGCAGTTCAAATGCGCACCTGACATGATCTCTGAAACCCAACGTGAAGGGGGAAGGTTCAACAAAAAAAAAACATCTGCCTCAGCTTCTGCTGCAGAATCCAAGTATTGCAGGTAGTCGCTCTTGTAAGCTTGGCCAATGGTCGCTGAGCTGCCGCAACCCATGGCACCATGGAGGATGACTCAAGGATGGGACACCTTACTTTTGTTTTAGTCGGCCTAGGCAAAGGATGAAAACAGGAACAGCTCAGTGGGGGATGTTTTGTTGCACAAGGTTGACATAGTGACATAGTGTTTTCGAGGGACCTTTAAAAGAAAATCTTCTTGACTGACCCACTATCGGATCAAGAGGAACTAAGGACTTGAGCATGGATCAACATCTGAACGCTTGTGACTTTTCAGTGCTCATTAAGAAAAAGCTGCAGCGGACGGGCATCAGCTGTGTTCCAATAACATGTGACATGGTACGACTGTACTATGCACTGTTGCAGACCAAGTGGGGAATCCGCTCAATGGCAATTTCAATAAGTGATGACATATTGTAAGAACTCCTGCAACATTTATATAACAGTGTAGTTATCCCTAACTATTTTTGCAGACTTCCAAAACATTCCAATACATTCCAGGTGGGGCAAGATTTCAAGATTTTCTTCCCATCAACAGTAGCTGTATATCTTTACAGATCACCAGCATGTTCAGCTCCTTGCCAGCACTCATGCAGTTGGTCAGCTGTCAGAGGTGAAAATTTGAGCGACATCAGGTGCTCAGCTAGGGATAACTGTTTTGCAAGTTTGCATCCTTCCCTCACCGAAAAGCAACACTTCGCAAAGAAACAGCCTCAGTGGATATAGCATCAAACTAAATCAGTTTCTGACCTATTTCTCCTGAGTCCTCGTAGGCCACTCCAGTCAACACCACAACACACCTTCGCCCTCCAGAACTCGCGCATGTGTTGCACGTGCTCAGCGGTCCAGACATTGTGTCAAACATCGCCATCAGGACAAACCCTAAGCGAAACGAGGAATTCCAAAAGACACAGTGTCATCATTGCACTCGGCACAAACAACTCAGGATCCAAAGAACACCAAGACCGCGCAAAAGTATGTCAGCACCATAGCTATTAGCATCAGAAGCTGTCAGTTTGAACTTCTGGGTATTGGTGTAGTGGCATCCTTCAAAGACGCTCACCCGTCGAACAAGTGCAACGTGGAGACATCAAGTGTGAAACGCAGCGTACGCAAATGCAAAATAATGCAAATATGGAAAAGGTCAGCTGTCAGAGGTGAAAATTCGAGCGACATCAGGTGCTCAGCTAGGGATAGTTGTTTTGCAAGTTTGCATCCTTCCCTCACAAAACTGAAAAAAACCATAGGAAAACGATCATGATCGAAATTTCTGGCTCTACCCAGAAGTGTTTCTCTCAAAGTTANAGTTACGCAAGACTGCCTCAGACACAAGAGAGATTGACATCACTTCTAGTCAGACCAAGTTTCTGACCAGTCACTCTCGAAATCTTCCTTGGCAATCCCTTCCTACCAAAACTATCTCAGAAATTCAAATAAAAACCAATAGAATCTAATAGAACGCATCTCCGTTACCTTTGATATAAAGAGATGTAACGCATGACAATCGATGACATCAAACAGCTTGAACATCCAGAAAACTGCATTCACTACATTCACTACATTCATACATGTACACATATATCTTTATATATATATATTATGTATATTATATATATAAATATATTGCAGCCAGCACTTTTTCCTTCTGTGTTTGGGTGCCAGTTTGTGCAACTCTGGCCTGTAGGTAGCAAGCTTTCCAAGCAAAATGAAACAAGCCTCAGTGGAGATGCTATGGCATCAAACGAAATCAGTTTCTGACCTATTTCTCCTGAGTCCTCATTGGCCAATGTGAATGATTTGTACGTGCTCAGCGGTCCAGACATTGTGTCAAACATCGCCATCAGGACAAACCCTAAGCGAAACGAGGAATTCCAAAAGACACAGTGTCATCATTGCACTCGGCACAAACAACTCAGGATCCAAAGAACACCAAGACCACGCAAAAGTATGTCAGCACCATAGCTATTAGCATCAGAAGCTGTCAGTTTGAACTTCTGGGTATTGGTGTAGTGGCATCCTTTAAAGACGCTCACCCGTCGAACAAGTGCAACGTGGAGACATCAAGTGTGAAACGCAGCGTACGCAAATGCAAAATAATGCAAATATGGAAAAGGTCAGCTGTCAGAGGTGAAAATTCGAGCGACATCAGGTGCTCAGCTAGGGATAGTTGTTTTGCAAGTTTGCATCCTTCCCTCACCTGAAAGCAAAATTTTGGAAAGAAACAGCCTCAGTGGAGATGCTATGGCATCAAACTAAATCAGTTTCTGACCTATTTCTCCTGAGTCCTCCTTGGCACATATTCACGATTCCCTCAAGAGCATAACAAATGCACACAAGCCGAAACTTGTCTGATGTAAACCTAATGCTTTGTACGTGCTCAGCGGTCCAGACATTGTGTCAAACATCGCCATCAGGACAAACCCTAAGCGAAACGAGGAATTCCAAAAGACACAGTGTCATCATTGCACTCGGCACAAACAACTGATGCGCCTTTGGGAACATAGAAGCCAACAGAACCATCTCCATCAAATTTGTTGAAAAAGAAGGCAGAGTGGCAGCAATAGGTGGTCAGCTGTCAGAGGTGAAAAATTGAGCGACATCAGGTGCTCAGCTAGGGATAGTTGTTTTGAAGTCTGCATCCTTCCGCGACAATTCAATTGTTCACAAGCACGAGCTACAACCAGTGTAGCTTCCATCTGTTTGACACAACGAAGAGAAGGTCTGGGATCAGTTCGGCTCAGAATCAGGATCACATCCAGATGCTCCGGAGGCACCATATTCTTGTGAACAAAATTTCGATCCAATTAAAAGATCGGTGTGACAGTGTGACACCTGCCACCTATCTTTTGAAAGAGCAATCATGAGTGTTCCGTATTCTCAAACAAAATTCAGTGAGAAATCGAAGAAATACGGTGGCATGCTTCGAAAAAAGATGGGTTGGTGAAATTGACAGTGGAAACCGATCCTGGACTTGATGCCAAAATCTTCCCCCAATCCTGCTGGTCCAACTTCTACGAATAGAAACCAAGCACGGCTCCGGGGGGGTTGAGCGCACCACCAAAGGAAATGGCACTTCCCGACCCACAATCTTCACGTACATGGGGATTCGCAGTGGGCCTGACGATGCACACAATGCAGCAGAAATCTTACATATCAAATTTGCCTGTTTTAGTTGATAGGATTTTTTAGCCTACATTTCCCGTACTTCTCATATTGCAAGCATTCTTTCAAGACTTCTCTCGTGTCAAGCATCGAATCTCCACTTCCTTACAACTTTCCCCAGCCTGCTGTGTGAGCTGTTAACGTGACGGTTATCACATGTGATGCGCAGGGAGGTACAGTGCCAACCTAGGTATGGTACCGAGCTCGTAGGGGAGAACCAAGGATGAAGAATAGTAGATAGTAGAAAGAAAGGATCCTCTTGGGTAAAAAAGGGGGTCCAAACTTATACAAAATGTAGTTCTCATCAACAATTGTTCAATAGTTGGAAAATCACTTGTTTTTCCACTGGCACCGTCGGAGCGAAGCCTTAGCATACCCATGGTATTTTAGGATTCATGTCATTGTTGGTGGGAAGGGATGGGAGCCATGGCTTTTCAAACTCCCTTTGCACTACATTTCATGGCCACCACGGGCAAAAGACCGTCTAACCTCGTCAAATGCAACGGCTAACGAATAAAAGCCAACCTCATCGATGCGGGACTGTTGCTGAGAAGTTCAAACCCATTGGTCTGGCTCGAACTCCGCCTTCGATTTGTCTTCCTGTCAACGATGTGGCATACGTTTTGATGCTTGATGAGAAGGACTCCTACCGTTTTTTAATACCAATGTACAAAATTCCTTACATAACATAACTATGTACAACAATTTCGACAAACACATACTGTACAACTTTCATGTGTCAGCCCCGCCATTCACTACAAAGGCAACCAATCATAACCATGTTCAAAGGGAAATAGTCTAAATGAATCCCTAAAATTAGCTTGCTTAATTTGACCTTTCTTGCTTCTTCGGGCTCCATGTTCAACTTCTAGGGAAAAAAGTTCAACCTCCATGCCACTCCAAAGGACAGTTTCTCATCGTTTCCCCGTGGTTGTTCAGACCTGCGTCTCCACCATGAACTTGGCAGGAAGGACCTTAAGACATGGTAGCACCACACCGTTCAAAGAATCTCAAGAATCAACCCCTTCACATTGAAAATCACAAAGATTTGTTGGTCTTTGATATAATTCGGTATAATCTTCGAAGATCTCTTTTTCACCAGCTCGTCTTAGATCTCAAATCTCATCTTAGGCATCCTAGGTTGCAGTGACACTTTTGACTTCAATGAGAAAGCAGTGTCTGCACACTTCTGTCAGAAATATCATGATGAAAAATCTCAGTACCAGTGGTGGAATGCCCAGCAACGGTACAAATATTGCAGCTATCCGGAATAAACCGGAATGATTTTGGCTGCTTTTTCAGCATGCCGCATGACAGAAAAGTTAGCTCCACATCATTTGCCTCTCCCAAAAAAACCACCTGCACCCTGCCACAAGATATACCCCTTCGCCAAGGAGCAGAAGTGTTGTGCAAGTAAAGGCTCTGATGAAAGGGATACCTGCCAGGTTTATTTGTACTGAATGCTACAGGTCTTATAATATAAATGCAAACCTCATGCAAGTGCATATTGCATGTCCCACCCCCCCAATCCCACCCCCCCAATGAACAAACGTCCACCTAATGAAGACGTCCCCATAGTTCAAACAGCCGTGCGGCTCAAAAGAGACCTGGTTTCAACTCTTGAGAGGATCTACAAAGTGGGCATACAACTAGTAATGTCACAAACCTCTATAAATAATATCGCCTTAGAAATGGGTGCTCTAAAATTAGAACCCCTATAAGTGGAACTCATAACCCTATGTACTTAGAACTAGTAATGGCATCTTTACCTCAAGATTTAGGTGTTCATCAAACTGAACATAGTCACACACACACACATGTTTTTGCTGCGAAAGGCTTTGTGTAGTCGCCATAGGTTGGAACAGCCAGTTCAAATCATTGGCGTTTTCCTTCTGGGCGTCACACGGTTGGCACGGCACATTGGGCAAACATTGGGATGGACAACAACTCCTGCAGCGTTGCACAGAAAAACAAGAGCTGTGCTGCTTACTCTTGAGTCAGTATTGACTTACTCTTGAACAATGAAGCAGAACCTACATGAAGCTCTAACTGAAATTCCAACTGCCCTAGAAGTTTTAAAAAAACCCTCTGCGAATGCAGCTCGGGGTCTATTTTAATGGACAAACCACTGCACCAACAAGCCTTTATCATAGTGTATTCTCATGTGGATTAACGCCCTTTAACACACCCATCCTGCCATGAAAAATGCCCAAAGGCTCCTTTCCCACGCCTTCCAGGTCTACAGATAGCCTTGACATCCCAAAATTTGAATCTCATGAATCTCATGAATCTCATGTCAACAATGAATACAGGGTGCAGGCATTTAGTGTAGCACTTTTGTGCCTGCCACTGAATACCTTTCACAATGAATATTATGAATATTCATAACTCACAATCACAAGGAATCATTTTTGAATGGTCATTACAACCTTGGCGTGTCGCCGACACGCCAAGGTGTCAACTGAGCTGGGCTCAACGCCTCGTGTCATATTTCTTCTCCGTATTGCTGATAAAATCCACCTGTGCCGATGGGTTCCAGCTCAGTAAAATTTTGCGCTGTTCCCAAAGGATTGAAAAGAAGCAAGCCGCAGCAACTTGACGGATTTTTTCGGACAGGAAAACTTCATGAAATTTGAAAAACCTTGAAAGTTGAATTGAACAGCAGTTTCCCAAATTGCTAAAAAAAGTGCTATTCTTCACAGAAGTTTCGTCATTTAGCCACTATCAACTCACCCCTTCACCTTCGGTAATTCCAATTCCCTACCAGGCGACCAGGCCCTACCCCCGACCGACCTGAAGTCTTTGCGCGCAGTTGGGTAGCAAAGTGCCACGTGAAGGAATAATTTCAAATTCGTTGTTGGGAGGTGCCTTCCATCGGCCGCTGGCAATCAACGAGAGTCGGCTTCTTCCATGTCTCCACTTGGGGAAGGTTGTATAAAGCATCATGAATCTGACAACAACCTCCAAAGAAGAAAGGAAATATATCAGGACTTCCAAAATAAGGAGGTTTCGCGGAAAACAAACTGTCATGAGATCACTCTGCAGAGCAACCTCATGTTACAACAGAACAACATGAAAGGGAAGACATCCAACAGCCAACATATCCATGACCTGCAAAATCCACCCCCTTTGGTGATGACTTACCCTGCCTCATCACCTTTTACGGTGAGGGTGTAGTAGCAGGGAACCTGCACATCAAGCGAGCCATCAACGTGCCAACAACTAACTACCAGGCTTGGTCACCAACCAACCCTCCCCACAACCTCGGAGGTGTTGGTGAGCGTCAACATCCTGCACCAAACAAATGCGAGCTAGTAAATGGGGAAGACAAACCATGACTACCATGATGATCCCATATTCATGGCACTGTTCAAATCAGTTTTTTGCATCCCCTGCTCTCCATTGCTGGGGTAACATAACGGTATACGGAAGTACCAAGTCTGGACCACTAAGTCTTAAGTTTGAGCTTCGCAGCCACAGAAGTTGCACCACCGGTCCTGGAATTCAGGAATCCGAAGCTCACTGTGCCGAAGTTGATCTTGTCCACATTGAATTCAAACCTGAAATCCACATAAGCACCCCTTTTTTTGGAGGTGGCGTCAACGTTGGAAAATAAACACAACAAAAATTGATTTAAAAAAATCTGGGGGTCCAAAATTTTCGGCCCAAAAACTATGAAAATGACCCAAATACTTCCCACTATATGGGTGTTTCCTTAAATGGTGGTACCCCCAAAACACCCCAAAATGATCATTTTTAGTAGGAAAACCCATGGGTTTGTTGGGTAAACCCACCATTTTAGGAAATCCCCATATGACTATCTGCCACTATCCCCATCTTCCCATCTTGCTTCCCGCACTTAGGTCGCACGGAGGTGCCACGGAAGGCAAGCATCACAGCCTCAGAACAGGATGAGTTGTGGAAAAACATGGCAAAAACACCATTGGTTTTCTCCAAATCTTAAACATCCACCTCAGTTGTTGAGGTAAACCCCTGGTTCTTAGAGAATCTAAAAAATTGGGCTGCCCGAACTGTTGCACTGCCTTGCAAGGCCCATTCAAAAACCTGACGTGCCAAGTGTGTTGCCGGCTGGAGGACTAAAACCAGGATGTGTTGAAGGATAGGATAAATTATGGTATTACGCTATGACAGCGTACAACGCAGCGCATGCATGAATATTTCATCATATTTCCATATTACTCGTATAAACCTCTATAAATGTATATAACTTGTATAACCAAGAATTTCACAGGATATATACCGACAGCAAGCGTATGTGATCTCAACACCTCCAATCAGTATGTAATGGATACTGCTGGATCTCATACCAGCCCGGTTTTCTTAATTTTGTACAGGGGCCTCGTGAAATGGTCCAAGCTCCTTTGGCTTGAAATCCACAACGATCTCGCATTGACCACCCACCTAAGGTTTTTTGGACTACCATTGGCCCATTGCCCAATGAACATGCAGGCATCAACAATGGTAATAAGACGCTGACAGGCATGAAAAAAAAATGGACCAAACTCTGGAAAAGACCACTCTTGCGCCAAGGTTCTGCAATAGTGCCATGATCCGGGGTGAACTTGAACCTGCAAAGTCGAAAAGTTGATCATTGATACAACTTTTGAAACGTGGCTGGCTCTCGGTGCTTCAGTGCTCCACACATGCCCAGGTAGCCTGGGTGCAAACTTTCCTTCCCGATGAACGAGTCGGAAGTCGACTTCAATGTCACCTTGGTTCAGCAACTGCACCTGACCAACGGGCTGGATCTGCAAAAGTGTCTCAATGACTTGCATAGCTAATTGACTTTTGTTGGGGGTTAGTAGTTTATGATGGCCCTCATCCATGACGGTCATATGTTGATACAAGGTCAACAAAATAGAGCGTAGAATCAATTTAAGATACAAAATATGTGCCTCTCCGCATGTTTTTCTTTTATTTGGAAAAAGAATGACAAGGGGCCAATGTTAAATCTTGCATAGCCCATCTCCAAAAGTCAGGGTGTTGTGCTAGTGTGAGTATCACCAAAGAAGGTTTTGCATGGTCTGAATAGATGCAGGTTCATCGCATTTGTCTGTTTGTGGGACATCCACCTTGCTTTGCTCTTTGATGCTTTAAAGTAGTTCATGACGGAAAAAAAACTTGAGCTGCCAATACAAAACCCTCCACTTTGTGTGACTCAATACTCTACTGCAAAAACAAATCAAGTCCAGCTCTTTTCACTGCAAGAACTAAGGCTTTCAAAAAATACTTTGCAACAATAACATATATCTACAAGTACCTATCGGAACAAATAGATACAAATACTACATGCAATCAAATCGAAGCCCAATCGTACACGGAAATAGCCAGTTTCAATATGTTTCAATGTCGCCAGTCTCAAGGTCATTGCCTCATATCGATGCGCGCTTTCCACGAAGACATTCCCGACCTTAGTCATTCTCCCTGTGAAGGACAACTTCGCCAGTGATATGCCATGAGGATGTAGGGTTAATGATTCATGACATGCAAATATTACACACAAAGCTCCAAACGTCGCAAACATAGAGGGTTGTGCAACCCGGCTCTAGTGGATACTGCCGTCATGCTGTAAGAACGGACAGAATTCAAGTATGCCTGCACGCAGGCCCTGCATTTGTTTGGCTGCGTGATAAACTATGAGAAAGTACACTGTATCTCAAATTGAAGAGACAAAAAAGGAAAACGAATGAGCTCATCTATCCCTGGGCTGAAGGATCATATACATCAAAAGCATTCGAAAACATTCGAAAGCAACATGCAAAAAAAAACTGTTTGCATATGTATAAAAAGCCAAACCAAACATCTTCAAGCCGGAAAATGAATCTTCGTTCCCATCATGATTTAAAGAAGCCACTAGGAAGAAGACCGTGGAAAAAGTTCATGCCATTGGAACTTCTCACAGAGGCTCCCCACATCCAATTCGTCGTAGGAAAAGGTGGCTTTTGGCCCTATCCCCAGGCCCTTCAAGACCAGTGGCGCTCTGTCCTAACACAAGTTGCGTGCTAGCGGCCCCACACCAACTTACGGGCCGGAAGCATGACAATCTTGAGGAATTGGTAGCATTGGTACCACTTAACAAAAGGGGCAGGAAAGAAGGGAAACAACGTGGTCTGCCCCTCCTGAAGCGATTCATATCGACACATCTCGACTTTCACGGGGAGTCCTCCTGCCCTACCGCTGATAGGTACGCTGTGGCACAGTAGACCAGTGCATCCTGTGGCGCAGTTCCGGGGTTTATAAACATGTATATGATCTATCATGAGTCATATTTCATCGAAGAAATTTGCCTTTCTGTGTTTCGTTCTACTGCCATCCTGCTGGAAGATGTGCCTGAGATTCATTTTTAATAACAAAACACTTTCAGATGACCACAAGAACCCACAAGAAATCATTCTTTTTAGAATATCAGCATTTCATAGCATTTCGATCTCCCAAACCTCCAGATCTTCCAATCTCCCTTTCTCTCAAACTCACTCCTTCCCCAACCATTCCCCCAACATTCCCCCTTCACCTTGGGCAAGAAGCAGCAGGCACATGTCACTTGCGTTTGAGGCCATAGCCGGCCACACAATGGCTCGATCTTGAAAATGCCATCACGGAAGAGCATGGGATCCTGGACCAACCAGCGACCAGCGGGTATGCCGCATGGCAAGCTGCCAGATACGCCAAATACGATGCGGATCAAAGGTCCATAAGGTGCCCCCATGGTTGGATGATCCTTTTGGTACATTTATATAAACTTTATAATATAATTAAATATAAACAGACCCAAAAAATGACAATCTCAAACAACATCAAAAAAACTTCATCCTTCCAAAACTTTTGAAGAATCTACAGAAAGATGCAAAAACACGTGAAGCTAAAGACAAGTCTGTCCCCATCAACGTGAACAACTGTCAAAAACCACGCCCACCAAAGTTTCACTATCAGGCGAATTGGATGCAGTTGTTTTACCCCACCACCAGCAACCTCCCTGCCTCCTCCACAGCCTTCATGATGGAGTCCTTGGATTTCAAGGTTGATTAAAGCAGCAATGTGGCACCGGCCACCTGAGACCCTGAGACCTCCGTGAAATCCACAAGAATTTCCCAGGTCCAAAGCTGGATCTACAGATCTACAAAAGCTGCCAATGTCTTAATACTAAGCCACTGATATGGTGCTAAATATGGAACATGGTGAGTTTTTCAAGTATCTTTAGCAAAGACTTTGTTCAAACAATATGGCTTCTGAACTATTGCAATCATGCAACATGTTTCAAGGTACAACCGGAGGAGACTTAAATGATTTGCACTGTGTCTTTTCCAATATATATATATATATATAATCGTGTCATACTGCACTCAAGATCGCTTCAAATTTGCAGGCAGGCGTCATACTTGCGACCCAGCAGTTTAGTGACCTGCATCCAGGGAGAAAAAAAAATGGTTTCATCCACTGCAGCAATCATCCAGACTCTACAGGCCAGTGTGATTTTTTTTAATCCTCGAAAGTACAATTAAAAAAATCATCTGATCAGTACTGGTAGATTTTTTTACAGCAAAACCCTAGCGGCATGTCGATCCATAGTTCGCATCACCAAACAGGTTTGTCTACCCAACACACGTAGATTCTCTCCAGTCCCCACCATTCAAGTGCCACTGCGAACCTTGCGCTCTCTGCGGACACGCCGCCGTTCTCCATCTGAGCCACTATCACTTTCTTCATCCTCAACGGTGGACTCATTGGTGAATTCGGGACCCAAAAAAAAGACTTAAGGCTACTGACATCTTGACATTTGTAGACTGTTGGTTTTGAGGACTTGAAAATTTCCGTGGCTCACCACGTCGGTTGGGAAACAACGGAAACAAATTGCAAGCTGTGGCCATTCCACCCGTCCTCCGACAGATTGGCTTGCTGCATGTACAGCAACTGACAGATTGTGGACGAGGATCACGGGCGACGCACAAATGGAGAATGAGAGCAACTTAGGCCATTATCACAATATCATATCATCATATTTGATTTGACATCAGAATACCTCCCATGTTGCTGTAAAATCTGAGGTTGTGTTTTTCACAATACTTTCAGTACATTGCATCCTGTAAACAGTAGTCACCGTAGTCTCGTTTTTTTTGGGGCATTGCGGTCATCACTCTTCACTGCTGCGCCTCATCCATCTCTTCGGTTTTGAGCTGCCGGTGTAGAGCAAGCCTGGCACCGACAGCGGCAGCCGCTTTTGGGCACCCTGGGAAAATTCATCCAGTTGAGAGGACAAATGGATTCCAAAATTTTGAGCCGCATGGCGACGCGGCTAAAATGACGCTAGGAATGGCTCTGACTTTTTTTCGCCCCCGCAAACCACCATACCCTTGGCACCTATGCTGTGCCTCCTCCACGGTGGAGGAAAAGAGACGCCAACTGCGACAGTTGGAAAGACAACCCAATAGGCATCATGGAACAGCATCAATATCCATGACAAGATTATATGGACAATTTGGTGTAATTCCACTATTGCAGTACCCCGAGTCAAGAAACTATTTCCTCGCTAAAACCGGCGGATAGTCTTCGGAATTTCCAAGGCCTAAAGTCAATGGGCACGTCCGAGTCGTTGCGGATCGTCACCACTCCTTGAGACTCCAAACCTACATAGGTGTCCTGGCCGGGTAGCACTGGGAAGAAATCATGGCTGTGGCTGTATGACAATCTGATGAAAAGCTCCTTTCGTTTTGGGTGTCCAGCTATTTCACGGTGATATAAGGATATCACTTCCAGCAGATGTCTTCATGATGTCATGCTTTCATTGCACTTCAACGTCCTCAATGAGGAGCAAACTGTGAGACAGTGAAACCTCCAGGTCCATGGGTCGCAACATGATAGAATGGTTTGGGTGGCATGTGGACAAAACTTCAGTTGAGACCTTCATGAAGTGGACTTCAATCCTTGAAAAGCTATTGATGTAGACTAGCAACTTTGCTGTGTCAAGACCAAGTAAACATCTGCCGAACAACTTGTTCAAGATTCCCAGACGACATGTGACACGTTTCAATTTAACGAACACCATGCTGCCAGGTTTGCAGAATGAAATGGCCAAGAGAGGAAGTGACATTCAACAAACAAGGGATGTGACTGGGCCTCTGCATTCCAGGCGCCGCCACGCAATGTCGCAGCACATTCCCATTCCCCAAACCTCAAACATTCATATAACGACAACAAATTGCAAGCTGCTGTCATTCGCCTTGTCATTGTGTATCTGTGAACTTCCACTTCAGCAGTTCTGCATCGGTTCTTGGCTCAGCATTTCGGGGGGATCCGGGATCCTTCAAACACTTCAAACAGCTGACACAGGTCCCTGAGCCACCGGGCTTTATTTCCAAAGGGCACTCGTAGCGCTGTGCTGCGGGAGGTGTGAAGAACACCGAAACCTGTGCTGCTAAGCTTGGATGATACCCTGTCTAGCCATCTGAGAGACGTGGAGAAGGGCATCATACTTTTCTGTGCATTGAAGAATTGAAGTCAAAATACAAGTGCAGCTGGATCCCACAAGTCTGCGAGAAGTAAGAATCAAACAACATCGACAAAAATCACATCAACCAATTTGCCCAGGCCTGGCACGAAGCGCCTTCTTCTAGGAAGCCATCCGGCACGTCGATGCTGGCGGTGCAGCAATTTGGTGTAAAAAACTTCGGTTGAAAAGCCCTAGAACCCATGTCCCTACAACACATATCCCTGGATTAAGACAGGAACCATCATGATGAGGATGATTCACATCCCCTTCTCATCATTTTCCATTGGCTCTCCACCATTGGCTTCCACCATGCGGCCTAAAGGGCTCAGTGGTCTTGCACAACAGCTTTGAGGCTCGGTCGCCCACATTGCGCACCAGCACAGTGCGCTCGCACTGAACGGATGGTGGAGGGAAAGGCAGCCAAAAAAAGAAAACGATGAGTCCATGGTGGTGGAACACCAGAAAAAATAAAAAAATGAATGGGCCTTCTCAAAAGTGGTAAACTGGAAACTTTTTGAAACAGGCCTTTTCTCTAGATTTATGCAGGAATCAAATAGAATCCATAAAAAGGAAGACTTCATTGTGTCCCTCCAAAGCGAAAAACCAATTAATATGCCTTTTGATATATGGTAGTCCGCAAGCAATGTTTCATAGCTATGGGATCCTGCTTGTCTTTTCTTATGAGACTTCTTAAAAATCCAAGGGTGGAACCAACACGGCGGAAACCCAACCTTGTAGCCCACAGTGCAATCATCTCCAAAGTCCACGACCTCAATCAATTCTCAACAGCTTGGATGCTAAGCCAGGAAAACTGTAGCAAACCCTGATCATTTCAGCTTCACATCTTATGATGATTGTTTCCCCCTTTTTTGGGCGAAAATCTTAGACACAAATGACAAACTAAGAGTCCAAATACTGGCAAAATGTCGCATGCAGTTGATGCATATTTCTAATGCCCCTCATCACCTCATCCATCCCAAAACGCAGAAACCACAGCGACAGAAATGGGCAAGTTTTGAGGAGTCGCGAGCCTGCTTTACAGAGTTGATAGAAACCTATCACTAGAAAACCCAAATGTTGCTTCACTTTCATTTTCACCGGCACGAAATGTTGCAAGATTAAATTTCACCAAAACCGTCATGCTTCAAAAACATTTCATGGAGTAGATCTGCTCATCCTGTTTGTCCTGCCACCTTTTTCTACCAGCTTCGATATCAGGGTTCCCCAGCATCCGGGAAGTCCAGCAAAGCGGAGCCACCCGAAGCGCGGATCGGCACACTGCAACAGTGCAATGATCCGATCTGATGGTATGACAATGATGATGAAGATTACTGACAACGGCCAGGACGAGGACGAGGACGAGGACGAGGACGAGGACGAGGACGAGGACGAGGACGAGGACGAGGATGACGAGGATGATGATGATGATGATGATGATGATGATGATGATGATGATGATGATGATGATGATGATGATGATGATGATGATGATGATGATGATGATGATGATGATGATGATGATGATGATGATGATCG
>DF243029.1:74651-85711 GCA_000507305.1 Breviolum minutum Mf 1.05b.01 | reverse complement strand
ACCATTGCTGGAGGAGGCTCCCCCGAGAAGCCTTTGAAACAACTTCATACAACACAAACCTATGTAATTTGCATATTAAAATATCATTAAATTTGGTTACCACTGTAAATGACAACATTTCAGACACCAAAACAATACATGGAACAAGAAAAACATTGTAAATACCATAGAAAAAGATGAACCCATTCCAGAGGTGTGGAAGAAAAATAGTGAAAACACACGCGCGGAAAAACGTCCGGCGGGATGTTTTTGCATGCAGTGTCACTTTTCATGCCGGGACGTTTGAATGCTATGTTTCTTCATGCAATGATTTCTGTAATCATTTGTTGGGTTGCATAAAATAGATGTTGCTCATGAATTTGTGGTCAGTCATGGCATGTTTTTCTCACACCATGTTTGTTCACACCATGTTTTTTCATGTCATGCCTTTTCATGCAATGTGTTCGTGCCATGTCATTTCTTGTGCTGGAATTTCTGAATGCCATACATTTCACGCCATGCTTTCAGTGATGATGTTTTTTTGTGAATGCTTTTTCATGCTGATGCAATGTATTTCTTCAATCGCCATGTTCGTGCCATGATTCCTGTGTTGTCGTGTTGTTGTTGTTGCCGTTGCTGTTTAAACTGGATGAGCTTTTTCATGTAATGTTTTTCCTTGAGTTGTTGTTTTGTTTCACATTTTGCCCGTTTTTTATCGGCCATCTTTCCCCAAAAAAGTGTCAAGCACAGTTTAATTTCCGATTGACAATTCTTTATGGTCATGATTTCTCAACAAATTGTCAAGGAAAATAATATTTCAATCTTTGTGCTACTAGACAGCCATCATTATTTGCAAAAAAAATGTCAACGAATGTTTTTGGGCCAGCAATCTTCAAAAAACAATGTCAAGGAAAGCTGTGTTCCTTATGTTTGTTTTGCTGGCTGTCATACCCTTAAAAATAAATGTGAAGAACAGCCTTATGTCGCAGTTCAATTTATTTTTTGAAGAAAACCCAAAGTTCAGAGATTCATTTACATTTGTGTCCATCATTCCCAAAAAACAAACAGAAAAACATCTGATCAAATTTGATCAAATACATGCGTTGGATTAAATTTGATCAAATGTTGATTTCAGATTTTTTGTTTGGGAATGATGTGCCCCAAAAAATACAGAAAATAAGGCTTTGATTTTTGTTTGGAGGGAACAATGGTCACCCATTCCGAAAAACAAACAAAGAAAAGCAACTTTCCTCTACAATTTTCTCTGAATCAACAGAAGCACTGATGCCCTCAACAAAACTAGATCAACAGGAAAGAAACCTGTCTTGACAGTTCGATTTGGGAAAAAACATGTAGAGAGTTTTCCTTGACACATTTCTGTGGAATGATGGCGCCAAAAAATGGAAACAGGAAATCAATGTTTTCTTGTTATTTTGTGTGGAAGGAGGGCTACAATCTAGAAAAAACTCAAGAAAAACATGAACTTTCTTTGGCAATTGTTGGGGGAATGATGGCCATAAAAAAAACTCAAGAAAAATATGAAATGGAACTCCTTTCCTTGCGATTTGTTTTGGGGGAGTAACGGATTTTTAAAGTCCATCGGAAGTCAAACTTTCTTTGACCATTTTGTTGGAAGATGATGCCCATGAAAACATAGTGAATCAGAAAAAAACAACCTTAACATTTTTTGGGTACTTCTGGCCTTTGACTGTCTTTTGAAAACCAATGACCTTCCAAATGCCTTCCCCAAACCCATGAAAACATGTTTCACATAGCCTTTCCCCCCAAAAAAAGATGGACAAACTCCGAGCGTTTTTTTGAAACAAAAGACAAGTCATGTAAAGAAGGCGTGAAAAAAACTAAGAAACACACATTATCATTACTGCAAGGCAGAGACCATGACATGAAAAACTTGGCAGTTGAAACAGGTGGTTCAAAATAAGCCATGGCATCAACAAAAATGCATGAACAAGCATTGTCATCACAGATACATGGCATGTAAGATCATTGCATTCGAAAATCCTAGCATGAAAAGTGACATGGTATGGAATAGTTTTGCATGAAACAACAGCATCATCATCATCATCATCATCATCATCATCATCATTCACCATCATCATCATCATCATCATCATCATCATCACAAAATGGAACCCCTAAATGCAAATGATATCCAGGGACTGACATATATTAAGGGACTAGTAATAAATATCAGTACTGACTAACAAATGATCTAATACGGAGAAAGTGACAGAATCTGCATCAGATAAGGGTGCTATCAACATGTATTTTAGTGATGACATGAAAAGTTGCCTTGTTAAAGTGCAAAAGCAACAATTAAAAAAAAGAGGAAATGAAAGAGTTAAAACCCCAAAATCCAAGGGAAACACCCAAATGTCATGGCACTGGCTTCCGCAATATCAAAAGACACGACGTAAAGACCAAACAAAGTACACAAACACGTGCATAAAGAGGCGCTCTGGGATGTGTCTCTCCCCGCATTTTGCATGTAAGATCATTTTGCGTGCTTTTTGGGCGTGTACTGCTATTATTATTTGACATTAGTAGTATTAGTGCTATTTTTGGACGGTTTCAGTATTTTAGTTCTGTTTCAGTACTATTTTAGTACTATTAGTACTATTCGTACTATAAATGCCATTGGTACTTGTGGTACTAGCAGCACTAATGGTACTATACTATTCGTACCATTAGTACTATCAGTGCTGTTCGTATTTTTTTCTACTATGAGTTCTATTCGTACCATTAGTATTATTTGTTCTTTGTTGTAATAGTCGCATCAATAGATTAATAGTACTATTAGTATTTAGTATCATTAGCAATAATAGTACTGACTGACTAGTATTACTAATAACACTAGTAGTGCTATTCATACGAATACGATAAATATTACTAATACTACTGTAAGTATTACTAGTACTAAGAGCTACTGCTATTGCCACTGCTACTACTACCACTACACCTTTTATTGCAGCTGCCATTGTTTTGCTGCTTCTTGTTTTGGGGATATCTCCAGGCAAAGTACTTGCCTTGCGCCTGCTTGGCAACGCAGTGCTTCCTGCCAGTGTTATGCAGGTTCATTCGGTTTTGCAACGCTTCCGCCCAGCTTGCTTAGGTGTTGGGAGGGTTGGTAGTGCGGTGCGGACGTGAGGAATGGCATTGCAGCTTTGCATTCGGGTTCGTGGTTACCACCTTGCTTTCGGCTAAAAACTAAGTAGGCTGCAAGTTTTGAACTGATCTAAGGAAATGACAGCGTGCAAGACCTATGGCTGTCCCACTGATGTGTACAGCCTTGGAGCCGTCCTCAAGAACCTGTACCCACCAGGGGCGGCCCCATGGTATGTAATGGCCGCATGCGCTCAGGACCCTGCCGACCGGCCTACTGCCTCCCAGCTGATAGGCTTTACCGGCTTCCCCCCAGTCCCGGTTAAGGGACGGAAGAAGGCAAGGGCTGACAGGCGTCGCCGCCACAAGGCCGCCCTCCTGGACCAGAAGCGCCGTGGGCTCTGGTCCTTATAGGCGCCCTGGGTGTGGGATGGTAACCGTGTTTGTGCAAACAATAAGAGAGACGTCAAGCACGGCCCAAATTGCAAACCACACGCCGGATTTCCATGTATCACATACATACTATCTTCAAGAAAATGTGAGTCACTGTTGGGGAAGTGATTCACAGGGGGAAGTGATTCACAGTCTGCGCGTGGCCTTTTCGAAATGCAGTTAAATCGCAAGACTTTTGCCCAGAACAATTTTACACCAAACAGCTTGTACACCCAACACTTTTTCCCTTACACCGAACAGTTTGTAACAACGTTCAAGACAAAAACCTTTCACACCCAACAGCTCTTACACCAGAAGATTCTTACGCTAAGCAGCTTTGACAGACACCAAAAGACGTTTACACCAAACGCCTTTTAGACCAACTAGATTTCACACCCGAAGACAATTTTACAAGAAACCAGTGATAGCAGGAACCTTTTACACCAGAAACCTTTTGCGCCAAACCCTTTTACACCAGACAGTCTCTCTCTACACCAGAGCACTGTTACACCATACAAACTTCACACAAGAAGATGTTCGCCTTGGGACGAGTGTTGTAGAAAGAATGTGTAAAAGTTTTGGGGCGGGTGTTGTAGAGAAGTGATGGACCCAGTGTTGTAGAAACGTCTTGGGGAAGTTGCACAGATGTGTTGTGGAGAAAGTGTTGTGCAGAAGTGTTGGGGAAACGCGGTGTGGAGAAAGTGTTGGGAAGAGTGTTCAGCGAGTCGCAAAGAAGTGGTGGGATCGAGTGTTGTAGAGAACAGCTTCAAAGGAGTGTCGCGGAGAAGTGTTGGGAAGAGTGTTGTGGAGGAAAGGTTGGGGAGAAGTGTTGGGGAGGAGTGTTGTGGAAGAAAGTGTAGCGGAGCGTTGGGCGGAGTTTTGGGGAGGAGTGTTGTGGAAAAAATGTTAGAGAGAAGTGTTGGGATTTCGAAGGGGTGTTGCGGAGAAGTGTTGGGAAGAGTGTTGCGGAGGAAGTGTTGCAGAGATGTGTTGGGAAGAGTGTTGTCAAGACCCCGTGATCCAATTCCTGCAAAAGACTTCTGGAAGGCATTGCTGGCAGTCCTACCTACCTCCCAGATTTTTCCCCACCTGTCAGGTGAGGGTTGTTAGATTTTATGTCCGCCCCATTTCCTCCTTCTCTTCCTTCTCTTCCTCGCCCGCGGCCAGTGTTCCCTGCCGGACCTCAACCGCGACCATCATGCTAGAAAGAATGTCAGACAGAATGTCAGGAGATATGCCAGACAGTGTCAGAAGATATGTCAGAAAGAATGTCAGAAAGTTTTTCAGAAGATATGCCAGCAAGAATGTCACAAGATATGTCAGAAATACTGTCAGGAGATATGCCAGAAAGACTGTCAGAAGATATGTCAGAAAGAATTGCAGAAGATATGTCAGAAAAATGTCAGAAAAAAATTCAGACAGAATGTCAGAAGATATGTCAGAATGTCAGAAAAGGTTCAGAAGATATGCCAGCAAGAATGTCAGAAATACCGTCAGGAGATGTGCCAGAAAGATTGTCAGAAGAAAGAATGTCAGCAGATATGTCAGAAAGAACTTCACACCAAAATGTCAGGGGCTTGTGCTGTTGGTTGAAATTCACAACAAGAGTGATGTCAACGTGGCTGCTTTGAAATGTCATGGTGGGGATCACTCGCAGTGCAGTCTTTTAGGTCTAGAATATTTTTTTGTTTTGGTCATGGGGCGCCTTCTAGCTCAATTGATTGTGCCCCAGGTTTACTACATACTTCGCCTTACTTTGTGGATATCATTAGAATTTCATTTCATGGCCCCAACACCAATCCAATTTCACATTTGCAGATCGAATCTTCAAAATACGTTAAATTTGCACCACCGTCAAAGCGTGGAGCTTGTGTTGATGTATTTGAAGCCGTCAAGAAGGAACCTGTGGAGGATTTTTCTGTGAAGCTGGGTATGGACAGCCGTCGGTATCTGGCTAACACGGCTAACCACCCCGTTTGATCTCCAAAAATAGTATGAAAAATGTTGCCCTCAGGGGGTCAGAAGCAATTGGCAGGTTCAAACCATCGAAGTCCTTGAATGTCATGATGCTGGGAAGGGTTTTGCAAGAGAAGTGTGGAGCAAGCCTGTTTTGAACATATGTGACGCTTGCTTTGAACCATTCTGCATTCGGGCTAGTTCCTGGGTGCTATCAAGTTTTGTATTTGTTACGAAATAGATTGCGTGGTTGCTCTTCACTTCCAGCGCAATCGCCCAAGAATCAATCATGGATCGTTGGGGCACGCCCCATACAGCCCGCTCCTCATTTGGAATAATTGCAGCGGGGCCACTGTCCCTGCCACTTGAGCACCTGTTTGGAAACAAATTGTACTGAATGGTTCAGAAGCAGCTTACCTCTCATAGAAAATAACTGAAATTTTCCTTGGGGTACACCACACAATGCCGGGGAACCACATATAGGCAAACACATTGGGTAAAACATTGTAAAGTTTTGAGTTTCATACCCCCATTGTACTCTGAACAGTGGAGCCCCTGCGTTGGCCTCAACGGCATAGGGAGCACAACTCAGTTGTATGGTTCCAATGAGTGCCAGCAACACTGTAATGATTTCAATGATGCGAGAAAGACATGGAAAAAGGGGTTGCCAATGCAGCATGGACAGAACATGTTCAAACAGAATAGTCATTGGCAATACCCACCCGAAGTCGTGATTGGGGATGTTCTCATTTGCAAACACCTGAAGTGCAAAGGTAGCACGCGTTTTTTGGGGGTTTGTTTTGCTTTACAATAATATGTATACTATACACTTCAAAACATGTCGTGGATTTGCGATACGTTACGTATCGTTACGTATATACAAGTACTCAGGTTCTATATGCAGCAGAATCATGCAGAATCTCTTTCACTTCGAAATTTAGCTTCCAATTGAAATCGTTCATTATAAACCGACCGCAGTCTGCTAAAGTTTCGGGTCAGTTCATGTTTCCTTCGAAATTTTCAGATGAGGAGGGTTCGTCCACCATAAAGGTTGCTTACCAATGTAAAGCCTGCAGACGTTGTCATTCCAGAAGTTGAAAATCCAGTAGGCGAACA
Organism: Breviolum minutum Mf 1.05b.01; assembly: GCA_000507305.1. Taxonomy (NCBI): domain Eukaryota; class Dinophyceae; order Suessiales; family Symbiodiniaceae; genus Breviolum; species Breviolum minutum. Next base: position 79,105 of record DF243029.1, on the reverse strand, counting down.
CCTTTTTTTGCATTGCCCGCTGACGGAGCGGTTTTGGTGGCTTTTGAAATTTGAACATTTACGTTTTTTTGTTGTCACAATCGGCTCAGACGATTCTGGCAACATATCCGCAGTCAACCAAATGAACAGGGGAAAACGGTCTCGCTCAATTGCATGAAGTGTTTCCACGATTCCAGTTTTAATGACTACACACCCTAACTCGTCGCGCGTGCCTTTCAAAAGCATCTTGAGACTATGTGCCCTAATAACTGATTTTTTTCTATTGACGGGTCTTCGCGCCCGTGTTGGAGTTGCGAATGGGATGCAGAAGAGGCAGGGTCAACAAACGTGAGAGGCAAAATGCAATGATGAAATGCATATGGACTTGAGAAAGGGCAGGGTGCCAGCCACAATTCCGATGCCATTTTCTGTGATATGTCCATTTTCACCTTATGACCTTCTTTGAGCGTTGTGTGGTATGTGTTGAAGGTCCCCATGACAGCGCTTGCTCTGCACAATATGTACATTGCTCGCGCTTCCCAACCGGCGGAGGCTTGGGATATTTCATTTTACGAGGCACTACATGATGTATGACGTGGTATGACGTGGTATTTTCTCCCATGTGAGAACAGTGGAAAGTAAACGTTACAGATCCTTTAGTGGAAGTTTGATCGTGATTTCTTCCGTTTTGGTTCCAAGCGTTCGATTTATATCTAGTCGAGTGTTTGGTTTAATCTTGCATTTTTTTTACGTCCCGCCCGTTTCGTGCAGAAGAGTTGAGTTTCGATTGCCAATCCGCAACGTGAGACAGGTTGCAACAGGTTGAAAACAAGTATTTTTCAACAAATTTGGGAACAGATTCAAACATTCCAAAGATCCATCAGTTGATCAATTCCTGATTCGTTGCACAGGTCTCTTGGGTGCATCCATCATCTGGCGGTACAGCTGGAGCCCCTCGGCAGCCAAGATAGTCATATTAGAGGCCCGTCAAACTTCCAAAGAATCGACCGAAGTGATTGAAAATTGAAAACATGTTGGCCTTTGGAAGAGTTTGGTAAGGGGGGGTAGTATTCATCAATCGCACTATGGATATGCTAGTTGTAAGTGATGACTTGGAATATGCATTAATTTTGAGAATGGCGCATTTGTTCGGGGGTTTCAGAATTTTCTTTTGATAGGCCAGAGTTGGGATGGCATTTTTTGATCCTGTCAGGTACAGCAGCTGAAAGACAAACTCGCTGAAACTCAGGCTGAGCATTTGGAAGTTTGGCAATTTAGGACGTGTTGATTTTGCATCAGTTGATGCAAGTCTTTGTTCTCCGCAAAGACCGTTTAGCACAAACATGTTCTTCTCAAGGGAATTCAGATTCAACACGTACATTTGATCAGGCACACAGTTCTTCGTCGGATGCAGCAGCACAACAGCAGCTGCAAGAGATAGAAAGTCTAAAAGCAGAAGCAGCGCAGGTGCCATATGGTCCTGCTAGTTTTTGCAGTCCAGTGTGTGGTCTTTTATTTTTCCAGCTGGTTTTTGGGGCTGGTTTGACAGATTGAGTTCTCGAGCGAACATCCAAGTGTAGTGTGAGCCAACCAGGTGAAGCAGTTCAAAGAAAAGTTGAGGCGACGGATACACGACACAGCATTCTACACCCCTAAGCACATCAACGTGGTCCTTGCATCTAGGCACAAAATGCTTCAGCCTGCTGAACAACAACGACATGAGATTGAAGCTTTGAGGGAACATTCCCCAGCAATAGTAAAAAACCACGATGGCATGGTGGATTTGGTGAAAACTCTTGGATGCCAATTCCAGGTGGAGCAACTCAAGGACAAGTTGGCAGAAGTTGAGGCCTGAAAATGTGAAACCTATTAAGAAACAAACAATCTTGACGCCCTTTTGCATTTGATCAGTGGAGCACCAAATCAGCAACTTTTGTTTTGCAAGTTAAAATCTTCTCCATATTTCTTTCATCTGCAGAAGGTTGGAGTGGAGATGGAGATAGCTGAAGAGGTACGCATCATTGGGCCCTTTTGCTCCTCTCTTGAATTCCCACCTGTATACTTTCACTCGTTGAATACGGTGTGTTCCAAGTTGTTTGTGTGCATGGATGATTTTCGAAGGTGTTTGTTTGGTGCCATTCCTGCCATTATTTAGTTGATTGTTTTACTTGCTGTACATGCGTTTTCTGATGGTCATTTCTCTTTGTGTCTATCAATTCATTGATTTTTTTTCAGTTGTTTTTGGTTTATCCTGAGCCCTGTTCGTGGACTAAACTGTTTTTTGTTGTATATCGCCTTGTCTAAAATGACACGTGCTTGGGCATTTAATTCAATTTGTTTGGCTGAATTTGACTCACTAACTAGCGCACTCATCAAATGACTCATAGTTCACTCGTTACCTGAGAAACTTATTGACTACTTGAAATAATTATCCACTGACTCAAGGACTGACTGATTCATTGGCTTTTTGACACACTGATTTTCTGACAAAATTGTTCAAAAAACTAAATTACCAAGTGCTGCACTCGTCAATGAGTCAGCAAGTCAACTTTTCAAGGACAGGCATCAATTTGTATCAGCCGAAAGAATATGAATAATCGCCATGTCATCTCTACAACCGAGGCAACAAAAGAATTCAGATGGTCACCTAGATGTATCTGTCAAAACCAATCTTCCTTCAGGACAGCTCCAAGGCCTATCATCAATTGCATAAACTTGTCAAAGGAGCTGTTTCCAGCATCATGATTAAATTCAAGTAACAAATCAATGCCGTGAACTTTTAACTGATCTCATTTGATAAATCACATAGTTCCAAAACATATCCAACAACAGGACAACATGACAACAGCAAAGTACAAATCTTGCGGTACCTACAAAACTCTTGAAACTCTTTGCAGTTATGATTTAGTTGGCATTGATGTTTTCTACTTTGAGTTGTCAGTGTCAGGCTCAGCATGCTTCAGCGAATGCAGCTGCGGAACATGAACGACACGAGAATGAAACTTTAAGGGAGCAAGCCTTGCAGGTGTGGGATGCATCAATGTTCAGTCGTGGTGGCCTCTTTACAGGTTGGGAATCGAAGTCTTGGCTTCTGAATCTTGCCAGGTGCAACAGTTACAGGACAAGCTGGCCGAAATGCAGGCACTGTTTGGTATGGGAGCGTTGATAGGTGGCGCATTTAAAGGAGCTAGCTGCTAGCCTTAAATGCCGAATGCTGGTGGCTCATAGTAGTGCTCATGGAGTGACACCATCAAGGAATGAACATGACTGAACTGACCAACCTGTATACCGGTATACATGATTATACATGGGCATGATTAAGCCTCGCCCTTGTTCCTTCTGAATTGCACCAGTGAGACAACTTCTATTGTCATGGCAGGCTCAGAGTTCTTCGTCGGATGCAGCAGTAGAGCAGCAGCGGCAAGAGATAGAACATTTGCGAACAGAAGTCGTTCAGGTGCTGCTTTTTCTTTCCCATGCTCAATGGCCCAATTCGACAGGGGTTCATTATTCCCGGGTTACAATATGAATACTACGAATGTTCGCTTGTGTGGGTCACAGACAAGTAGCAAAAAAAGACATACATATATATATATATATACGCATAAATATACTATATATTTGTATATATGTACAAAATCGAAAATCGTCCTACATTGTGGATTTTGATAGCTGTGTTTTTGTGAGCGGGTGGCGAGCCTAGCGCGCTACAAAACAAGAGGCCAAGCAGAAGTGGATGTGTTTTTGTGAGCGGGTGGCGTGCCTAGCGCACGAAAGAACAAGAGGTCAAGCAGGAGTGGATGTGTTTTTGTGAGCTTTGGGGTAATTGAATATTTTTGGCCAAATTTTTATAACTCAGTACCCCATACTACTCAGCATGCCACCTTAGTAAGGACCCAGACAGCGTGTGCGAGCACCTCGAGTCCTTGATGCCAAACCGGCACATGCTCCTCCGCCTTTTGGCGCAGAGTGTGGTGGCCGACCTGGCAGAGGAAGGTTGCTTCGANTTCGACCAAAGCACACAGGGATGGTGGCAGACAGAAAGATAGAAGCAAAAAAAGTACACTTAAAAGTCAAAAGCAAGCAGACAAGAACAAGAACAGAGAAAAACAGACCAAAACGATCATACAAAAAAGACAAAAGCAGGCAAAAAACGACAAGAAAGGCAATGACAAGCCAAAACGAAAACAGGCAAAAAACAGGTGAACCCAAAACAAAAGAAAAGAAAAAAACAAGCAAACGCAACATGAAACAACCAAACTAACTAACATTCCACAAACAAATGAAAGCCAACGACAACAAGAACAACAACAACTACTACTACTACTACTTCTTCTTCTACTACTAAAACTACTACTACTACTAAAACTATTTCTATTACTACTACTACTAGTACTACTGCTACTACTACTACTACTACTTCTACTTCTACTACTACTACTACTATTACTACTACTACTTCTACTACTACTACT